>JAPYYD010007241.1:0-10445 GCA_028551405.1 Uromys caudimaculatus
TAGGTGTTATGGGACTGTTTAGATGGTTTATCTGATCCTGACTTAACTTTGGTATTTGGTATCTGTCTAGAAAATTGTCCGTTTCATCCAGATTTTCCAATTTTGTTGAGTATAGGCTTTTGTGTAGGATCTGATGATTTTTTTTAATTTCCTCAGAATCTGTTGTTATGTCTCCCTTTTCATTTCTAATTTTATTAATTTGGATCCTGTCTCTGTGCCCTCTGGTTAGTCTGGCTAAGGGTTTATCTATCTTGTTGATTTTCTCAAAGAACCAGCTCCTGGGTTTGTTGATTCTTTGTATAGTTCTTTTTGTTTCTACTTGGTTGATTTCAGCCCTTAATTTGATTATTTTCTGCCTTCTATTCCTTTTGGGTGTATTAGCTTCTTTTTGTTCTAGAGTTTTCAGGTGTGTTGTTAAGCTGCTAGTATACGCTCTCTCCAGTTTCTTTTTGGAGGCACTCAGAGCTATGAGTTTTCCTCTTAACATTGCTTTCATTGTATCCCATAGGTTTGGGTATGTTGTACTTCCATTTTCATTAAATTCTAAGAAGTCTTTAATTTCTTTCTTTATTTCTTCCTTGACCAAGTTATCATTGAGTAGAGTGTTGTCAGCTTCCATGTATATGTGGGCTTTCTGTTGTTGTTGTTGTTGCCATTGAAGACCAGCCTTAATCCATAGTGATCTGATAGGAGGCAGGGGATTATTTCAATCTTCTTATATCTATTGAGATTTGTTTTGTGACCAATTACATGGTCAATTTTGGAGAAAGTACCATGAGGCACTGAGAAGAAGGTATATTCTTTTGATTTAGGATGAAATGTTCTATAGATAACTGTTAAATTCATTTGGTCCATAACTTCTGTTAGTTTCACTGTGTCTCCATTTAGTTTGTGTTTCCAAGATCTGTCCATTGATGAGAGTGGGGTATTGAAGTCTCCCACTATTATTGTGTGAGGTCCAATGTGTGCTTTGAGCTTTAGTAAAGATATAAAGATAATGCTTGGGATAAGTAGAAAGAATCATGAGGCAAAGACCACAGACACCAAGACCCTGTAGATACAGCATCCTTAGGACCAATGTTTAGAGTAGTCCATTTGCCCAATTCAACAACCTAGCCTGGCTGCTGTGCTGGTTTCTAGTCAATGGCAGCAATCATGCAGCCATAGGCTCATCCATTATCACCAGGGCGAGCTATGCATCTCCCAGACTTGGTGTCAGCCCTGTTCGTCTGTACCAATGTCCCAGGTCCAGCTTTCTCAAAGTGTTAGTTCTCTCAGACTCATGCTACATGCTTTCTTATGTAGACATAGAGAAGGGAGTGTCCACACACACTCTCACTCTTGGTTCCTAGCCATGTAAGAGCAGGAAGGAACAGATTAATCATGCCCAGTTTCCAAGTAAAAGGGAGTATAAAGAAGACAGACAGACATGGAAAATAGAACAGCCCATACCTCCTACCTGTAGGTGAGGGCAGGAAGATGGAGGGTAAACAAGGCACAAAAATAAACCATTGTGGGTATGGGGTCCAAAGGAAACTCCAATTCCCCAGACTCCAAAAGGCTGTCCAAATATCCAGAAAGGAGCCCAAGCTGGACCACAGGAGGATTTCTGGCTGTTAGATAAAAAGCAACATTCCTTGGGAACTTGTGAAGTGGGTTCCCATCACCAAAAGGAGTCATTTCCCTACCTCTGGCAGAAGGGACATATGGTGCTCCAATTACCATATACCTGTGTTGCCTACAAGCACATCAAGGTCCAGGCTAGCCTCCACACTCCTCCAGGCCCTACACACAATGCTTCTCACATATGTCAAAGTCCGTGCTAGCATCTTAGGCCTTCTTAGCTCTTCCTCTACCCAAACCCCCTCCAGCTCCTGGGCTTTCCTCCCCTCACATACTCATCCTTCCCACACCCTGGCACTTCTTACTACTCTGCTGTGGCTATTTTCACTCTGCACTCTCTGTTGTCTTCCGTTTGTCCTCTCTTTTCTCACAGATGGCCCTGGCCATGTTCACTCTACTTCTATTGCTCTGGGTTCTGGACTCTTTCAGATTCCTCTGGATATCTTCTCTCTTTTACCTAAAGTAAAAACCTAACCAAACCATGGAGTAGTCATGTCCTCAATTTCATTACTGCATCCCCTCACACACCGTAGCCTGGAGAGATGACTCTATGGTAAAGATACTTTCCACCAAGTGTAGCTAGGCTTTCACATGGTGGAAATACCCTTTGACACCTCTCTCTCTCTCTCTCTCTCTCTCTCTCTCTCTCTCTCTCTCTGTGTCTGTCTGTCTGTCTGTCTCACACATACACACACACACAAATAAATAGAAAGATATAGAGACAGACAGATAGATAAAGTATAATACCAGTCCATCAGTCCATGCCCTACAATTTACTAACCCATGCACCAGGATGATTCCGAAAAGTGGGGTGTCCTCTGTGCCCTACAAATTCTTTTCTCCCAAACTAGAAAAATGAAACTCATGGACCATAGAAAGGCGAATCTCAAAGGACATTTTAGTATCAGATTGTAGATGGGAACTTAAGGAAAGATGCCATGTAAATGCTCTATATAGTAGAAGGGGACCCTAGGTACAGAATACCACCAAAGTATCAGTACAGTGGCTTTTTTGTAGGACTTTTGGCAGACATTAGGGTAAGGCATGTGGAGGGGGTGATGGGCTGGTTCATTATAGCCCATCTATGGGGTGTGCGTGTGGTTTAGCTTTGATCATATCCACACATGAGTTCCCAGGCGAGGGAAGGAAGAGCAAACCTGACCCCTCTTATGGCATTCTCGACCTCTGGCAAGAATAAAACTACCTACAAAACAAAGGAAAGACATGTTTGGCTTCTAGTCTAGGATGAGAGCTGTTGGGTTCCCCACTGTTTAAGCAGTATCTACCTCCTAGTCAAATCAGGTTCTTAACATGAATGGACTATAAGCAATTTATTAGGAAAAGTACTAAATAGCTCCAAATAAAATGCAGGCTGCTCAGTTAAATTTGAAGTTTAAATGAACCACTAATACCTTCTTAGAGCAATGGCATCCCATAATACATACATAAACTCCAAAAGAATTTATCTGAAACTTTTATTTAACTAGGTCTTATGATTTTATTTGCCAACTCCAGCCACCCTGATATTTGAGGAACAGTCTGGGCTATGATCTTCCTACTCTTTTTAAAATTATAGGAAACTATGCTGAGACCACCAGGCTGTTGTTGGTCTAAATGAAAAACATAATTTTTCTAAAGAAAAAACTGCCCTCCCGGGTCTCTTAGAGCTAATAGGAACTACCCAGCTGCTCCAGCAGGACTGTCATTACCAAGCTCAATAAAATGGATCCTCGACAGCTCTAGGGGATTAAAAGCTGCAGCACTTCCTCACAGAACACGAGAACTTGTCGGTTTTGTTTAGTAAACATAATGTCTGACTCCAGGTGCTCCCTTCTTTGTTTATATTTGGCTGCACTGCCAGCCAGGGGTAAGGCCCATGGCTTCCTGGTCAGGCATCTTGTTAAAAAGCAAGCAAAGACCATAGGTGGTCCCTGGAGTAAAGACATAAAAATATGTGCAAAAGGTCCTTGCTCCTAAGACCCACAAGCCTGTCTAAGCACGCACCTCACTTTGTGGGGAGAAGGGGAAGAGATGCCGGAAATACACGACTGTACCCCTTGCTGGATCCCTCCTGTGGCTGTACCCCTTGCTGCTTCCCTCCTGAGAAGCAGAAAAGTTGCTCCCCAGAGCTGAGACCTTACAGGCCCATGCCTGCTAGAGTCAGGCCTCCCTGAGCAGGAACAAGGGAGACAGGCAAGGACCAGGACTCATCTTCTTCCTTTGTGGCCGAGGGAGATAGGAGTAGCTTGACATCTGCTGCATCCTACAACAGGATGGAATTCTAAATAGGAAGGACTAACGTCATTCCCTGGCCTCCCGTACCTCCCCCAAGACAGCTATAACTCTGTCCAGCATCCCAGCAGCCTCAACTCCAGCCCCTCTACTGATTTCTACCCTCACAAACTGTCTCCTGCAAGGAATTCCATTTGTTATTCATGAGATGTTGCAGTTTTATTGGGAACTGGCCCACACTTGGGTGTGCACAGGATTCTGTACATATATATACACCTATACAAATTATACGTTCACGTAATCTTTCCAGTTACTGTGGCTGCCTAACGAATTGAAAAAAGAAAACCGACTTCCAACTTCTCTTGATAGGAAAAACCATCTGATATCAGAAATATAGTAGTTTCTATTTTTAAAAAACAAAGTCTACCTCATATGTAACAAGCCACACATTAATGGACTCTTGGTATATGTTTTATATTCATATATACATTTTCAAGTACTTATAAAGTCAATGTTCATAAAGCTCTCACATAAAAGAGAGTAGTTAATGGTATTCTTTTTCACATAAGAACACACATACTCACACACATACACGAAATATTTTAAGAGATTTCTGGGCATGCTGGCATGCATCTATAATCCCAGCATTTGGAAGTCTGAGTGAGGCAGAAGGATCATGAGTTCAAGGTCAACCTGGGCTACATACAGCAAAACCTCTCTCAGGATAAACAACAGAGGGAGATAGACAGAGAGACAAAGAGAGATATAAAGACAGAAACAGAGACTGAAATTAAGCCTTCCACATTATGGACCAGACTGTTTCCAAGTTCCCATGTGTAAGAGTACTAAATTTGGATTATGCATTTTTATACATCTCAGCCTGAAGGGTTAATAAGGAACAGAGGATAGTAAGAACCAGTTACGTTTAAGCAACATAGTATGGTATCTGATACGGAATCTGTCATAGGCCAAGATGGTTAATGCTGTACCGCCAGGGAGCACAAAATGGCTGACATGGGAAATTCAGGAAACTCAAAAGTAAACACCGACATCATCAGTTACATAACTGTTTGAAGCAGAATACCACTTTTGTGTAGGTTTTACATAAATAGGACCTTGGTTCTAAAGACTTCACCTTTGCCAGCTGCCTCTGTGTGTGTGTGTGTGTGTATGTGTGTGTGTGTGTGTGTGTGTGTGTGTGTGTGTGTGTGTGTGTGTGTCTGTGTGGGTGTCTGTGTGGGTGTCTGTGTGTGTCTGTCTGTGTGTGTGTGTGTGTGTGTGTGTGTGCGCGTGTATGTGTGTGTGTGTATGTGCTTATCTGTAGGCTTGTATTGTAAGACTCTGAGTGAGCCTTAACTTACCTGAGACCCTCCGAGTGAACACATGGAGTCTGGGATTGATGCAAAATACAAGAGAAATTTATTGATTCATCAACATGCTGAGGACGCTCTGCATACCAAGATGGGAGGGCGACCTCGTGGAGCTCATTCAGGGATCTTATATAGGATTTTAGAGCAGCCGCCATTAGGCACAATGTGATTGGCAGAACAGTGTGACTTTTAAATTGATTGGTCTTTAGGGAATGAGGTAGCAGGGGCTTAATCAGCCCCTCCCTTCCAGCCTATGTGCTCTCTAACCTGTTTCTTCCAGGAGGGGAGAGGTGCCTATGTGCTTGGGGGGAGGGGACCCTGGCGGAATATCTCAAAGTTCCCGAGCTGACCTCTCAGTATGTCTACCTGTAGTCTGTGTGCCAGTCTGTACATGTGTGTGTGCAGTCCAAATGTGCAAGTGTATGTTTGGGTGCCTTCTGGCATCTGCCTGCCAAGTGGCCTTTGGCTGGAGCGCATGAAGTACGTACATCTCATCAGCTTGTGACGGCCAACATTCAACCTACCAGCTTCCTGTGACCCTCCTTCTTCCTCACGTTGGAGGTTGGACCTCACAGGGATCTAACGTCTAGAGATCAGTGTTAGTTGTTTGTAGACTCCTGTCTTCAGCATGTGCCACACCTCCCCATGTGTCGCCTCTTATAACTGGATTGGAATCAGTCATTCTCAAACTTAGTGTCTTCCTAGCCATTCATTCTTGCTAGCTGTTTCTTCTCATGCACCCCCAATAAGAAGCTTTTCCTGACTACCCTGGCATTAGCATGCCATTGCTATTGATGTTTAGAGTTTGTGCTCATTGTTTAGTGTCATTCTTAAAATACTCTTTCATGGATTTTTCTCTCAATATCACTACATCTCTAATGTTCAAAGTGCTAGATGATGATGATGATGATGATGATGATGATGATAATAATAATAATAATAATAATAATAATAATAATTGAACAGTTTGGCAATTCCACAAAAGGTTCCAGACATGATTACTACGTGATCCAGCAATTCCACTCACTCCTGGGTACATACCGCAGTAGTTGAAAGCAGGGCTTCAAACAGAACATCAGCCCTATACACCAGCATTCATAACCACAGTGCTAAGAGCCAGAAAGCAGGAAACAACCCAAATGTCCTTGGACAGATGAGGATATCAACAAAGTGTATGTGCATACAATAAACTATCTGTCTGATAGAAAAGGTAAATCTTGCCATATACTAAACTACAAATGAAACTTAAAGACATTTTAGTAAGTCAAAAATAAAAAACAAATACAGAATAATCCTACTAATATGAGATACAAAGAGTCTGAAATTTCCTAGAGATATTTACCCTGAGTGTAGACATTGCCAGGAACCAAAGTGAGACTGAATAAGAACTAAGGGCTCACAAGTACAGTGCTCCTGTCTGGGCAAGATGAAAGCCATCTGAAGTTGGATGCTGTTAGGATTGTTGGATGAAATAATGAATGGAATTTATGCCTTTATGAACTCTAAAAGTGATCAAATTTATCACACACTACTACTACTACTACTATAAATACCACACCAACAAGTGTTATTCATTTAATTCTTCAACTCAGGTAATGCAATGTAATAGAAACCCTCTTGAGTAAGACACAGGTCACATAACCCACCTTCAGTTCAGAGTTCAATTCAACCACTGTCTGTTCCTCTCTAGTTTAGCTTACTGGTCTGTATGGTGGGGCTCCTGAGAAGGTGACACCTGCAGCACAGTGCCTCCCAGACCAGCCACCTCCCAGTGTGCTCTAAGTTGAGGAAGAGATGGAAGACGCGTCCTGTGGTCTGGCTTCCTGTGGGCTTTGTCCATTTAAAGTCCAATGAAGCTTTTCAAACTGCAGTAGAGGTTGGACAGACTGACATGTAGGACACTTGTTGAGCCAGGTCTTCCCCACATATCTCCAGAGAACCCTTGGAACTTGAGAGTACACAATAGCTTCTTTTATTGGTTTGCATTGTTTACAGTTTATCTAATAATCAACACAGCAACTTGAGTTGCCCAATGCATCCTGTTTCTCTTCTTCCCCAAACATTTGCCAAAGATGCTACTGATGTACTTATGATACACCCGGCATCAACTTTTCAGATGTTAGTTTACCTCCTCATGGTCCTTAATGCTGCTGAATCCTGTCGCTTTCAAACTCTTCTTTACCTAGCTTTTTTACTAACACCCAATTTATCATAAAGTCCTTTGCAATTGCTCCTCTCTACACTGAAAGTTTCCTTTTATCAGAACTCCATATTTAATACTAAGTTCACTGTTCTCCTATCTGGTGTGACAATTCACTACCTTGTGGTCTTCATATTTTGTTGGTGCTATGAATTTCCTGTCAGTTTTACACACACACATATACACACACACACACATATAATATATGATATATGACATGATAAATGATATATAATTAATATATAATATATAATATGTAATGTGTGATATGTAATATGCAATATATAATATATATAATGTATAATATATAATGTGTAATATATAATATATATATGAGTTCCAAAGAGGAATGTCTTATTCACTTGAAGAGGAATAGAAATAAACTGAGAGAAAGAGTTTCTGGAAGTCAGCAAAGTTGACTGAGATTATCAGGAAGGAGGAACCTCAAGGAGACAAGTTACCTGTATATCAGCTGTCCTTTCCCACTTGAAGACTTTCTTATAGGTTAAAAATGCAGAAGGGCCAAGTATTCCTTCAGTGAGAGAACATTTTCTTCCTTGCTGCATTAGGCTGTAACTGGGCAAAAATATGTAAGACTACAGCTGGGACTGTGGCTGCCAAGTAAAGAACTCATCTTCAGAGTCTGTTGACCACCTTAAGAAAGCATGTGATGCCCTATAGAATAGAGACTTAGACATGTACAGAAAGCTCATCTGATAAGGAACACACACTGTCAGGTCTCAGTGGGTCTTAGCCAGTGAGGTGTTATGCAGACCTGCATGCTTGATGTCAGATTACAGGCCTGGGAACACTAGGAGTGTAGTTCCTGAGACGAACTAGCCCTTCAGGGGATTTGGATCACATTAAAAGTTAAGTGCCATGAATCAGACAGCTTTCAACTTTTTTCCAACTCTACAAATCTTCAAAATCAAAAGGGAAATTTTCTCTCGTGTACAAGGGCCTTAGTTCCCAGCACTCCTAACACAGAAAGAGAGATGAAAAGAGATGGGACGGGGAAGGGAAAGGAGAGGAGAGAGAAATCATGACGAAATTGTAGAACACCTTTGCTACCACTTTAAAAGATATTCCCAAAATCTGCCCAGGGCTTTCAGAGCGTTCTCATCTTTATGCCTTTGCTGCTATCAAAGGCATCAGATTTAAGGATAAGAAGGCCCAGGAGGTGTTACACATAGGCTTTCTAGGTTATTAGGGACTTTTACATTTCCTATGTGCCCATTCCAACATGCCAAGAACGCCCGCTGATGAGGTTCCAGTTCATACCAGGACAACAGCAGCAAACGTTCAGTCACAATTAAGAAGGACTCAATGATGAATTTTGATCCAACTCTAGAGGGAAAAAAAACAGTTTCAGGGAGCCTGTGGTCCTACAAACTGACATCTGAGGTCCCAGTGCGTATAAAATACTATCCGAGTACAGGCGTCTATGTTGAATATCAAAGGAAAGCAAAGGGCTTGTACAACCTCTTCCCAGTCACCCAGCCCCCACCCACATTGTATTCTGCACACATACTGAAGCATTAGCATCGGCTGATTTGGAAGGAATATTGGAAATGAAGTGATAGCAGAGTAAATGTCAATGCATTCAGTGTGACACTGTGAGCACCAGATCTTAAACAGCTTCATCATTGTGGCATTTACTGTGTCCTGAAATAATATTAATCCCACTGTTGTCCTTCTTGATGGAATCATCCATGAATATGGTTTATGGGCCTGGCCAAAGTGATAATAGGTTAAAAGAACAGCCTATCCAGTGTTTCACTAAATTAAGGTTGCTCCATGGAATTTAATGAAACAAGTGCTGCACGGGGTTTTCAAAGGACGTTCTTGTAATTCATGTCTATTTAGGGCTCTCGATAACCAGAAACTTAATTTCTTAGAATAAAATAGCCTTTTGTAAAGCCTGGTCACATAGAAAAAGAAAAAGAGAAAACTCTAAAGGGCAATAGTCAGCCCTTTGTTATTTCAAAGGCAAAGTTTAAGCAAGAAGAAAAGTTAGATAGGTAGAAGAAGACATTTTGAATAAAAATAAAGAGGAAAATTAATCAAACCCATATGAAGTTCTGCAGCAGGTCCTAGAATAAAGATCTTGTGCTAACCATCCCTCTAACTGCACAGCTAAGGAAATGAAATGGTGTTGGAATACCGAAGGCATACTAGATTTGTTGAGAACTGCAGAAACTATTCAGCACTAAGAACTGTACAGGGAAGACAAAAGCAATGGCTCCTGTATATCTATTTCCATTCTACTTGCTTAAAACTACACATAAGGTGTTAAACTTTCTCTATGAAAGGTATAGCCCCAGACTGGGAGAATAGGACCATTCATTGTCCTGCCAAATGCAGTGCCAAAATATTGAACACAGTCAGATATTTATCTCTCATGCAATATGAGTAGGTAGAAAATTCCACTTAAGTTTTAGGGTAAAGGCAATTTCCCCAGCAGGATTCACTGGGTTCTTCCTGAACTTTCAATTTTATTTTCTTTATTGGTGACTTTGTATTTCTATCTTAGAGTGTAGGTCACAAACACAAATACCAACAGGAACTAAACAGTTAAGTTGAAATGGATTGGGGATGAGGGGCAAATAGACAAAAGAATAATTGTGGTGGGTGACAACAAGGGAATGATTGTCCCCGTTGATAATGAGAGATTAAACTTGGGACCACTGGGCTGTGCAACAACACAGATTTGTTGCCATATTTGAATTTTTTTTTTTTTTTTTTTTTTTGGAGAATCCAGGAACCTCAAATTTTTACATAAAATAATCTAGCTCTTAACATAGGCTAAAATTGCTTTTTTAAAAAATTACACGACATCATGTTAGTGTGCTGTCGTCCTAACTCACCTTACAAACACAACCACTCTGGAAATCAGTGTGGCGGACCCTCAGAAAAATGGACATAATACTACCTGAGGACCCAGCTATACCTCTCCTGGGCATATACCCAGAAGATGCTCCAACATGTAATAAAGACACATGCTCCACCATGTTCATAGC
>JAPYYD010007242.1:0-10443 GCA_028551405.1 Uromys caudimaculatus
TGTGAGGTGGAATCTCAGACTTGTTTTGATTTGCGTTTCCCTGATGACTAGGGATGTTGAGCATTTCTTTAGGTTCTTCTCAGCCCTGCGAATTTCCTCAGTTGAGAATTCTCTGCTTAACTCTGTTCCCCTGCTTGTTTGTTTGTCCTTTTCTGGCTTGTTTGATTTTAGTTGTCTGTTCATTTTCTCATGAGAGAAAGACAGAGAGAAAGAGAGAGAGAGAGAGAGAGAGAGGGAGAATTATTTGGATGGTTGGTAGAATCTGGGATGAGTTGGTGTTTGAAGGGGAAATTGTAATGAGAACATACTGTATGAAAAAAGTTATTTTCCATAAAATTTTTAAAATGATTTTCAATTTTACATCCCCGTCACATTGTCAGTTTTCTTTCACTGAAAATGAGATGTGGGGTGGGGGAAGTATGCGGGAAGGAGGGTGTCATTAAGAATTAACTTTTCATTTTGTAAGGTTTGGTGGTGTTAGAGATGTGAGACAGAGACGCCAAGTGGAATGGGGTAAGAACGTTGGAAATGCAGAGAGAATCCCCAACAGCATCTGTGAACAGGGGATGTCTTAAAGCATAGAGAAGAATGACATAGCATCAATGAGATTTGTTTTAGTTATTTAGTTATGCAATCTAGTTTTAGTTTATTTAGTGCACAATCTAGAGTCATCTGAGGATGGAGACTCAATGAGTGATTGACTAGATTATGTTGGCCTGCGGACATACCTGTGAGGGTTTTCTTGATTTTGTTATTTAGTGTTGGAAGACTCACTGTGATTGACACCGTTCTTTAGGAAGGGGATCTAGAACCTAGTAAAAAGGGAGAAAGTGAGTTAAGCACTACCACACCCACATCAATTCACTATGTTTTACCATGGCTATAATGTGACTAGCTGCTTCAAGTTACTTCTCATTGTCTTGCCTTCCCTAGGATGATGGACTGTAACCCAGAATCATAAGCCATGTACACCCATTCTCCCCTAAGCTGCTGCTTTCAGGGTAGTTTATCACAGCGACAAATGAAACAAAGGGAGCATTGAAGAGAAGTGATACTGGAGAATGATGGTGTGAAATGCTGAGTGTTGAGTGCTGGGGAAAAGCTGACCTAAACCATATTTATATGATGAGGACTATGAGCCTGTCTTCAGTTCCTTTCTCTGATCATCATTGGTTCAAATGTGACCTTGAAATTCTTACCCTCCTCCTTCGTTACATCACATTTCAGTGTGTGACTCTACAGATTATCACACTGTCTGTTCCATCACAGGTAATAGCTGAGAGCAAGCGACCTTCTTTATACTTTTCTAATTTTGTTACCCATTTCCTAAATTACAGAATTCAGAAAGAAAAGCTTATACTATAGAAAGCAGATTCCAGCTGTGAACACAGCATCAGTTAAGTTGCACACTGGTCCTCTGTATCACTATGGAAACCAAAAGACAGTCATCCTTGAAACAAATGTGTCTAAAAGATAACCAGGAAGTTCTTTGGCATTCTAGAGTTTTGCAAATTGCTCGTTACTCTTCTCAATTTTTGGTACTGTAAAACTTTAAGCAAGACTCCAGGAACGCACTTCCTAGGGCACTAATTGTGCTGTTAAGAAAAAGTGGTTATATCTGCCTTAAGTTTGAATTATTAGAATTAAAGTGTCCATTACAGTTTCTGTCTAAGCCCTGTGGGGAGAAATAGTGCTCTCTGTGAAGTTACCTCTGTTCAAATCATTCACTAGGGTGTGAAGGAACATTACCTAGTTTATGACTTCTGTTGTAAGCATCCCCCTGGAGTGAAATAAATGGTTTCCTTAGCCTCTCTCTCCCAATCTGTCTCTATCAGACTTTCTCTCTTTGGAGGGCATCAACTTACTGCAATTTATTTCCTTTGTGTTAAGCCTACAACTATACTATACTGAACGAGTAGGGGACATCAAAGGTTTATTCAAATGAAAATGTCTGTTCGTACCTCTCCAAGCCAGATATTTTGCTGGAATTTGGAAGTGACTTAAAGCATACTTATCATTTCAAAAAAAAATAAAGGTAGAATGGAGTTGTGTCAGATATGAATGATATTTCAGAGGAAGAATAATAGGAAGAATAAAACTAAGGAGCTTTTGTTTATGTGCAAAGGTAAGCAGTGCAGTGTGAGAAGAACCTGGAAGCATGCTTTGGCAGTATGAGGCTTACCTAACTTGCAACTGTTAAGAAATGGCAGAGGGGAATGCCAGGGTGGGAAGATGGGAGTGAGTGGGTGGGGGAGCACCCTCATAGAGGCAGGGGAGGGGGGATGGGATAGGGGGTTTCGAAAGGGGAGACCTGGAAAAGGGAAAACATTTGAAATGTAAATAAAGTATCAAAAAATATAACATGATAGATAAATATTTTGGAAAATTATGTTCTCAAGTCGTAAGTATGAGAATATATTTAAAAATAAGATAAAAATTCTTTCACTACATCCACTTAATTAACAGTTAAACAGCATCTTTGTTGAGACACAAAATTGGTGAGCAAAATGGAGGCAGAATGGGATATAGCAGGTAATGAGTACCTGACTTTATAGAGAATCTAGTGTTTGCTCTTCGGTGAGGCAATAGCAAGTACACCATGTACTCAACACACAAGGAAAACAAAACCTAGTGTATGGGGAGACTTGTGGCTCTCAGGACTCATCCTTTGTGCTATACCCTAGAATGTGGTGTGTCCTTCATAGGAGCCACAGTAATGTTCCTTGCAAGGAGGTGGCTATTAACTGATGTTCTGTTTAACATCTCCCTTTCTGGTGACAGGTCAGTATCTCGGAGATGTCATTTCTCTTGGTATCATCTAGAGACTTGCATGTAGGAGGAATTTGGATACTCAATGACTAGGGTGGCTGACAAAGGGAATTATGACAACCCAGGAAACATATGAAGCGTTAATATGTCCTCTCTGTACCACCCATTTGAGGACTCTTGCATTTATAAGTGTAAGTAACAAAATATTCCAAACAGCCCTATAACACTTTTCATCTGACCTGATTAGTGTCTCCAATAACTTCTTTTACAAGTCTGGGCATCTTCTTCATTTTCAAATTGTGCTAGAGTGGATGCTAATCTCAATATAATCTGAGATCAAAGAGGTAAAGCTTCTTACAAACCCAAGCCAACTTTCTGCCCTTTCTGATTGGACCATTTAGCACTAAATAGTCACCACTGAGCAAGTGGCTGTAATTAGGCTGGAAGAATGCACCAACTGGGAAAAAATGTCAAAAGCAGGGGTGATAACTAAGCTTGTGTTGCAGGGTGTGTGTGAAACCATGCCTTGATGGCAAGTTTTTAAGTTATCTTCCTGATCCTAAAAATCCTGCCCATAGTGTATTTGTCAATTTCCACTTTACTTCTTATCTTGATGATCCATGATTTGTTCCCATCCTGAAAGATTTACTATTACATATGTTTATTCCCCGTAACAATCTACTTTCCTCACTTAAGCAGCCTTGAAAAATTTAGACCATCTCTATAACAGAAATATATGAGAGGAAAATATAGACAGTAGTTTTTCTGATGAGTCAACCCCAATACTGTTTTGCTTATATAAGGATGAATAAATGCATGGAGATATTCAGATGGACTCAGAGATAGGACTGGACAACCCCACATACACATCTGCTTATGCATGCGTGCGCACACAAACACACACACACGCAACTATACACAATCTATTAAACAGTCATTCTCAGTAGAGCAAATTACCTTTTTAAATTTTAAAAAGTTTTGAAGGTAGATCTTTGAAGGTACCTTAGTATATTTCAAAATAACCAAATAGAAGATTTCTGATGGAATTATCCAAAGTACATTAAAAGCATAGATCTCTTTTATACTGAGGCAGAGTGTCTCGCTGAACCAGGAATGTGACAGTTTTGAGTATTTTATCTAGCCAACTTGCCCTGGAGACCCCCCTGTTTCTGCATCTTGAACATTTAGATCACAGGTGAGTGTCCACACTAACTAGCATATGCTGAATGTACTGGGACTCCAACTCCAGTTTACATGGTTTATTAGTTACCTCTGAAGCTCCCAGTCCATTTTATTTCTTCAGAAGGATGTATCTGAGGGTAAGAAAGAACTACATGGGATGATGGCTGCTGTGCAGTAACATATCTACCAAATGCCAAGAGAACAGAGAAGATTGAGCCATAAAAGGGAAGAAAGACATACTCTGTGTAGGTGAAACTCTGAAGAGGGAAGGAAGAGTATGTTAGACACACTGCTCAGCTAGAAATCCCTTACTGCAAAGGGCCTGTTGAGTGCCTTTGTGTATGGAAAAGAAAATAGGCAGCTCATCAATTGTAAGAGTCTTCATTGGCACGATGTGCATTCCTGCATCTATGAATGTGGTGTCAAGTGTTTGAGGGTGTTGTCTGCCTGAATTCCAAGAGGCAAATGAGAAGCAATGATGCCAGAGAGGTACCAGTGTCTGGATCTAACAGTGTTGCCAACATTTTCAAGGTGGGAATATGGGAATGGGTGGGCAGGTGGATGGGAGGTGGAATTCCCTCATAGAGGTGGGGAGGGGGAGGGAATAGGGGGTTTCCAAAGAGGAGACCTAGAAAAGGGGAAACATTGGAAATGTAAATAATCAAAAATAAATTAATTAATTAATTAAAAAAGACATTCAGATTTTAAATGACAATAAACCAAAGAATATTAGGATACTTCCAGCATACTTTTAGCCTCAATGGGAAGGTTATATTCAACAGTTATATGAAAATATATTTGTAAAGGATTGGCTCTTGTCCCTATCAATAAATAACTACAAGCTTTTGTATGATTTAACTTGAACAATTTAGTAAATACATTTTTCTCTTTATCCAATTGAGTAAAAAGGGTCTTTTAAATATTTTTGAGAATTTATAATGTATACAAGTATTTAGAAATAACACATTAATATATATTATATTATATATTAATCCATAACCATAATCCATCCAGGTCATAACTTATCACTGAGTGAAGTCAAGAACTTAAGCAGCAACTTGGATCTGAACTAGTGGAAAGCTGCTGCTTTCGTATGTAATTCAAGCCTAGTTGCCTAACAGGGGTATCACCCACAATGGACTGGGGCCACCTGCATCCACTAACAATCAAGATTCTGTCCCACAGACACCCCCACAAGTCAACATGATGTAGGCCATTCTTCATTTGATATTCCCTCTTTCTAGATGACTCTAGGTTATAACAAGTTGGTAATAAAAGCTAACCTGGAAAGCATGCCTGTGAAGTGTTCTTGATGTGGTTACCCAATAGACTTAGGAGACTGAGAAAAGTAGATTTTCTTGCAATTGCCTCAAATTCTAAATAAGCCAAACAGACAGAGTAAGAAAGACTCAGCTTGGCTGTTTTAGAGCTTAGGCTCTGTTCCCTTTCTGCATTTGAACTAAGGCTTTGCAGGAAACCTAAATCCCCTGCTCTCCTGGTTCTCATATAATGAGCTATGCCATCAGCTGTCACGAACCTCTCTGCCTTGTTAGTTGTAGACCGAAGAACTGTTCAGCTTCTAGAATAGTGTTTTCTGAATCAACTAGACACAAGCTAGAGTCATCAGAGAGAAAGGAGCCTCTATGAGGAAATGCCTCCATGAGATCCAGCTGTAAGGCATTTTTCACAATTAGTGTTTAGTGGGTTAGGGCTCAGTCCATTGTGAGTGGTGCTATCCCTGGACTGGTGATTTGGGGTTCTGCAAGAAAGCAGGCTGAGCAACAAGCCAGTAAGCAGCACATCTCCATGGCCTCTGCAACAGCTCCTGCCTCCAGGTTCCAGCCCTGCTTGATTTCCTGTCCTGGCTTTCTCTAATGATGGAACATGATCTGGAAGTGTAAGCCAAATAAACACTTTTCTCCCCAGCATGCCTTTTGGTTACGATGCTTCGGCCCAGCAATAGAAATCCTAAGGAATACAAATACCATGAGTCAATTCCTTATAAGTAATCAATAGATAAATAGATGACGGATAGATAGTAGATAAATGATAGATATGTAAATGATAGATAGATGATAGATCATATCAGTTCTGTCTCTCTAGAGAAACTTGAATAATATTTCAAGTAAATAGAGAAGGATTTCTATGTTCAAATTTGGTTCTCCATCAAGAGTTTTCACAAGTGCATTCAGGATCCCACCCACGGGGAAAATTGAGTGGACTAGAAAGAATACTCAAAGGGAAAGCATAAGAACAGTAATTGACTGAAGTAGCTACTGCCCATAGCAATTAATGCCCAATTTTGCAGGGACCATATATGAAACTATTGAGACTCTGCCTCAGAAGGAGCAAAACAGGACTTGGGTGAGTGTTATTTGTCTGTGAAATCTGTCACTTTTTTATTGGCCTATTCTCCATGGTGCCCATCCCCCTCTCAGTCCCCTTTGTTGTTGCAGCAAATATCTTGATAGTTAGAACAAGATTAGTGTGAAGTAGATGATACCAGGAGCTGTTAGATTTTGCTCCTGTACAGAGTTGTTACCATGACAACTGATTCAGAAAGGGCCAAAGGAGTGGGAGAAAGGATAGGATATTTTCCCACCATAATCTATTAAGAATATGAGCATTTTACTCAAAGAAATGTCATACAATACAACATCAGTTCCTTTTCAACTTAGTAGCTTCAACTAGGACCTCAATTTAAAGAAATTATAGGGAAACCATAGCCAATAAGAAGATTTCAAGTAAGGGTAAGAGGTGTTGTGATTTGGATTTTTGCTGCTCATGGACTCATTTTAATTTCAATTTTCCTTCATAGTATATGTATAAATCATTTCAGTGTCTACTAAGAATTTGCCACATTCTACCATTATGTATAATTTAAGCTTTTCGACATGGGTGAGTTACACAAAACAGAGACATATTCATTCGTTTGTTTTTTTGTTTGTTTGTTTGTTTGTTTATTTATTTATTTATTTATTTATTTATTTATTTATTTATTACAGTGCTGTTGTGTTACCACTCTGTTTGGCAGTGTAAACCTGGAAGAGCAGGGCGGAAAAAAGAGGCTGAAAAAAGCCTCATGCAGTAGCCAACCTTATTCGGGGTATCAGACAATTCTGAGGGCATTCTGAGGGTTAAGCATGGTCCTGTGGGCAGAGTTCAGTTGAGTTCAAGTTGTATACTTTCCCAAGGGCAAGGCCACTTGAGTTTAGATTGTACGCTGTCATGCAGGCAATCCATGCTTAGCAGCAGCATCGAAAGAATGATCAGTGAGATGATGGGGAATCTAAAGTCAACCCCACGCTTAGTTCTTACACCTGGGAGGGGCTTGAAAGTGGCCTCCAAGAACAAAGTCATGTTATGGAAAAACAGAAGTTCCAAGAGTCTTGTCTTGTTTACTTGGAGTTCAAAATAATCTCCTCCCACACCTTCATTTATAGACTGTATTCCAACACTGGGAATCACACCTGAGATTCAAAGCATGCTAAACAAGCACTCTGTCATGGAACTTCGTCTTCAGCTGGAGACACATGATGCATGAGAGGCAGGCAGCACTAACACACTAACCCTTGTGTAAGTGTAAGACTTCAGCTTGTCCAGGTAACTGCTCTTGCCCTGTATCCTTGTTAATTCCGTGTCTTCTCTCTGTCTCTCTGTCTCTCTCTCTCTCTCTGTCTCTCTCTCTCTCTCTCTCTCTCTCTTTCTCTCTCTCTTTCTCTCTTCCTCTCTCTCTCTCTCTTTCTGTGTGTGTCCGTTTACTTGCAGAATAAACATACACACACACACAAACACACTCTGTAAATAGAAAGACTTGTAGATGTTCTGTTCTGCCAGAGTAAAAATTAAATCTATTACACAGTTATGGAAGTGAGGCAGAACAGCAGTGCTGCCTGGGCTCCTCTGCAAGCTGTGTACAGTTCTATAGTCTTAGGTCCTAATCATCTCCACAAATGAGGCTGGCAATCTGCTTCCAGTGACTTAATGCAGTCCCTTTGAAGAGGAAAAATTCACTTTCACACATTAAAATGGGAAACACAGATGAGTCATTTTCTCTCTCTGGTGACCAGACTGTTTATTCAGTAAACATTTCCCCCTGCTAGAAGCCCTTCTCAGAGTCCCTGCTGTAAGTTATCATCTGCATCTTATTACCTGAAGTTTTGGGCAGCTATGACTCTGGACTAATGGGGTCACAGCTGATCTATTTTGAGGAAGGATTCATTAGATGCTAATTACACCTAGAGTGTCCAAGCAAATTCCCACCTCTTCTGTTTCTATAATCCTAGCCCTTCACAGTAATAACTAAACCCATCTATCTCCATAGAAACAAAGTAAGCTATAAAGGCCCAAAGAGCTTGACTATACTAGAGAGTGTTTTTGTGTCTGTGGGTAGAGGGCAATTGAATCTTAAAGAAATGTCAGTTTTCAGAATAGCAGCTTCATATTCAGACTGGGAGATGATCTTACAAGACTCTGAACATAAATCCCAGTGTTTGGTAAGCACTAAAAGACATGTTAGTAGAGAGTTTGTAAGCAAACTCGCCCATAAACAGGCAAGCAATGGGGAGGCAGTTGTATCAGGGCAACTATGATCTGAGTATGCTGGTGAATGCCTGCAATCCCAGCACTTGAGAAGCTAAAGCAAGCAATGGCAGTGTTCTAGGCCAGCCTGGGCTACATAGTGAGATCCTTTCTCAAACAAAACAAACAAACAACAAAAGAACGAGACAGACAAGCAAACAAGAAAAGTAGAGACAAAGTTTCAGAAATCTGGATGTCCACAAGTTAATAAGAACTGAACTAGCATTCATCCTCTCAGCTGGGAAGTCCAGGCTCAAGCAGGGTCCTCACAAAGCTTTCATTCTTTCTAGGAAAACCACGACTACACACAATAATTAAGAGTTCAATAAGCTATGAGTTCTCTTCAAACCATGTGGAAAGGTCCTCAGTTCATCATTCAGAAGATACTATCACTCTGCAGATGTCCTACCAATGGAATGCTTTTCAGACTCAGAAAGGACTGACTTCTGTTATATATCACAAAGTTGATAAGCCTTGAAGACACTGTGTAAACTAAAACCTAAACTAAGTCAAGAGCAGAAGATTTTATATATATATATATATATATATATATATATATATATATATATATATATATATATATAAAATAATTAGTGGCCTAAGAAAATATCAGTAGGAAAAAGCAAGAGATGACCAGAAAGGAGAGAAGATGAGGATTAAATTACATTTTCTGAGCAATATCCTGCTCCAGGGAAGCAGGCTAAAAACCCAAGGACTTCCTGGGTAGCACCATAAAGATTGTACTATGCGGATAAATAGGTCTGCAGCATTAACACAGGGAAGCAAAAGAAAACAAGTAAATAGGTGACTATGTAGCTAATGCCTATCTTTAGAGGTGAGAGACTTAAAGAAAAGGATAGTTGGAAGCCTGAAAAAAATAAAAGATCCCAGTTTCCTAAAGAAAGGAAAAGCCCGTCAACTCAATGTTCTTCCTGCTTGTACCTTTAATGTGATACACAACTGGGCCCACCTTACCACATTCTCATTGATAATCAACTTCATCAACTTTTCCATTAAAGACAAAAAGGACTTAGTGCAGTCAGGGATAGACTGTCTATATGCCAAGTTTATCCCTTATATAACTGATTGGGTAATAGCTGAAACTGACAAACAGGAACAGAAGTATCAAGAGCGCTATAATCCTCAAGCATCCAAAAATTGATTGGCACGCACCCACAACGAAATCTATGCCATGACTGCTTGGTTCAGAGACTAACTCAGTAGAAGTGTTACATTGTGGCCACAGCTGAACAGGATCTTAAATGAAGAATTCAGAACTTCCCTGAGTTCAGATCATGTGCATTCTTAACCATAATATAACAACAAGTAGATGATGGATGATTATGGAGCCAAAATTTGCCTGCCTTCCTTTCACCAGCTTTCTTTTGGCCAGTTAATTAAACTCACTTTTTTGATATCTTAAAGACAAACCAAAACCAAAACCAAAACCAAAACCAAAACCAAAACAAACAAAAAACAAACCAAAAATCAAAACAAAGAAACCCTGCCCTCCTTCAGGAAGCATGCCATTCCTCAGTAGCAGTGGGCTACCCAGGGAGCAGGATAATCTCCAACAGTGCTCAGTCCCGCTGGGCAAATGCTCCATTATAAGTCAGAAAAATAGACATAATACTACCTGAGGACCCAGCTATACCGCTCCTGGGCATATACCCAGAGGATGCTCCAACATGTCATAAGGACACATGCTCCATTATGTTCATAGCAGCCATATTTATAATAGCCAGAAGCTGGAAACAACCCAGATGTCCCTCATCAGAGGAATGGATACAGAAAATGTGGTACATTTACACAATGGAGTACTACTCAGCTATTAAAAACAATGACTTAATGAAATTTGCAGGCAAATGGATGGAACTTGAAAATATCATCCTGAGTGAGGTAACTCAGTCA
>JAPYYD010007243.1:0-10440 GCA_028551405.1 Uromys caudimaculatus
CATATAGGCTAAGAAGGGAGAAATCTACCAATATTCTTATGCAGCTATCTACCATGAAGGCGATAATTTCAGCATCCCAGTAAAGATGCACCTACTTGTGCAATAATAATATGGTATTTATTGAAGTAAAAATGACTTTCTGATTGTCATGAGGCCAACTACACAGAAGAATTTTCATGTCTGGTTTTGTGAATCTGGTCAAAAAACCCGTGGATTGACAAGTCATGTTCTCATGTGTGGAGCTGGATACTATTATTCAGATAAATTGAAATTGTCTCAAACTACCTTTTCAATATTTAAGTCTATAACCACAGACAGATGCATTCCCTGTTGTTTGAATGTTAAATAAGCTACTACACATGGAGACATAACGTTTGTTCTTGTAGTTATTATCCATTTTCTATAGCTCTGTCTGCTTGGAATACGTGTTTATATGAAAATAATTTAGTCTTTGACAGTTCCTGACATCTATTTAATATATTATGGTCACACTTATTTTCCTAGCCTCTGGTCTCTGACTACCCCATTAACCCAATGCCTGTGAAGTCCTCATCCCTCCTTCATGACTTTTTGTGGCCTTGTTTTTGTTTGTTTTTGTGACCCACTGGATTTAACCTTCGTCACTCACAGGTGCATTGTGTGAGGATCCACTGGGGTCACAATAACTCAGGAATGACCACATCACTGAAGATAGTGACTTCCTCTCCTTCAGAAGCTGCAGAGAGACAATAGCTTCTTTTGTAGAACTTCCTTTGCAGCCCCACGAGCGGCTTCCATCTATGAATGAGAATCTATAGGGTTAGTCTTGTACACACTCTATGCAAACAACCAAAGATGCTGTAACTTCATGGGTACCATCTACCTGCCATCCCTACAAGTGTGTTGTGACATTCCCTTTGTGTATTGCTTTGGGTAATATATGCAAACGATGCTTGTATTTATATTTGAATCACATTGTTCTGTATTTTCTTTCTTTCACTTCTCCGACTCCCATGTAAATGGCTTTAAATTATTTTGTGAAACAGAGCTTTACACTTGTCCTTAAACTGACCTGGAACTCACTGTGTAGCCTAGGCTTCCCATGAACTCTCTTACATGTTATAATTATGGTTGTGATTTATATAATTCTCTTAAAAATGTATTTATTTATTTGTTTGTCTATTTTTGTGTTTGTTTTATGTTTGTTTATTTGTTTGTTTTCCTGAGGCAATGTCTTCCTTTATAGCCTTTGCTGGCCTGAATTCATTATGTTAACCAGATTGATATCAAGCTCACAGAATCTGCCTGCCTCTCCCTCCCAAGTGCTTTGATTAACAGCATGTGCTCTCATACCCAACACTTTTATTTTATGACATGGAGAAAGAACTGGTGTTTAATGCTTATTTGGGGTTTCTAATTCTCAAATTCCTGATCCTCTGTCCTTCTCTGCCATCTCCTCCCATATCTGAACTGGCCTACCATTTTTTCCTCCTCTCTCCCCTCTTCCTCCCATATTCCTCTCTCCCTCTCCTTCCTGGAAATTATTTTCTTCCCCCTTCTTGGGTTTCATATGGTTTGTGAGTTGCATCATGGGAATTTTGAGCTTATTTTTGGCTAATATCCACGTATCAGGGAGTATATACCATGTGTGTTCTTTTGTGATTGGATTACGTCACTCAGGGTGATATAAGTCATTCTTGTATTTTTGAAAGTTTAGATTTTGGAATAATTTCTTATTATTTTCTTAAATTTTAGTTATCAAGTAATGATGTGGCTTGAGGATGGCTTTGGGGAAAGTATTTATTGGTTGGGATCTTATTTAATAGATTTGATGCGATTTAAATATTTCTATCTGTTAATTTGGGTAAATTTATCCTTTAATATATTTGTGCCCTTTGTTAAATTGTTAGATTTCTGCTATTTTTCTAGTGTGTGTTAATTTCTTAGAGGTGTTCAACTGAGGAGCATACACTTTGTAGATTAAAAAAAATAGTGTTTATTTGCTTACTGAGTCAAACTTACATTTGGTTTGTTTGTTCATTTTTTGCTTTTGTGAGATCAGGATTCCATAGGCCAACTTAGTTTCAAACTCCTCTACAAAAGAGGATGGATTTGACTTACTGATCCCCCTTCAATGACTTTTTGATTGCCAAGAATAAAGGTATGCATTCAAGGAATGCATCCACGTGGAAGCCAGATGTGCAGCTGTTTGCTCTGGTTTGGACTTGACCATTGCCATTACTTGAACCAGAGAAGCTGTGATCACCAAGAGAAGATTCTCATAACATCTTTCACACTAGCTTTCCTTGTGGGGAGAGAATAGGGAAGCTCTAGAACACTCATAGGAATAATGGACCTTGAAGAATCCTTTTGAAGACCACTTTCCAATAATAAGTAAGATCAGGGTTTGGAGAAAACTCTTGAGTAATACTCATCTATATTTTGCCAGTCATACAGTTTTTTGGGACTGCTCATTCAGTTTAAATGTACTTATTTTTCCCAATTTGTTTGTTGTGCTTTTGGAGACAGTGTCTCACTGTATAGCACTGTTTTCCTTATAACTTGCTATGCAGAGAAGTGAGAGTGTACAGTTCCTTTGGGTCCAGTAGATCATGGGTGAGTTTCAGATGTCAGATACTACTACAGAATACGGATTGATATGACTGGATTTGGGTTTTACTTAGAAGTAATTTTTTCTAGATTGTGCATTTTCCTTCCTCAATTATCAAAGTGTATAACATAGTTTTTATCAAACTGTAGCCAATATCAAGAACTTTGATTTCTGATAACCACTTAGAATTATAATTATTGGAAATAATTTATTAAAGATGATTAACTTGTAAAAGTTGTAATGTGTGCCACACATGGGTGCATAGGATAAACATAGTGAAAATGGCTATCTTACCAAAAATCAGTCTACAAATTCAATACAGTTCACATCAAAATTCCAACACAATTCCTTACAGACCTTGAAAGAGTAATCCTCAACATCATATGGAAAATTAAAAACCCTTAAAGTACAGGATAGCTAAAATAATCCTGTGCAGTAAAAGAACTTCTGGAGGCATCACCAAGGCTGACTTCAAGCTGCACTACAGAGCAATAGAAATAAAATCTACATATTATTGGTACAGAAATAGATTGGATGATCAGTGGAATCAAGTCAAAGACACTTAATTAAACCCATACACCTACAGACACTTAATTTTTTACAAAGAAGGCAAAACCATACAATGAAAATGGGAGAACATCTTCAACAAAAATGGTTCTGGTTTAACTGGATATCTGCAAGTAGAATAAAGCAAATACACACATTTTTATCACCCTGCACAAATCACAAGTTCAAGTGGATCAATGTAAAACCAGATACACAAAATTTAAAAGAACAGAGAGGTAGGAATAGCCTGAACTCATTGGTACAAGGAACAACATCCTGAAGAGAACACCCATTGCTCAGGTACTAAGAACAACATTTAATAAATGGGATCTAATGAAACAGAAAAACACTTTAAGGCAAAGGACACTGTTAACAGGATAAAACAACAGCCTAGAGATTAGGAAAAGATCTTTGCCAACCCTACATCTGACAGAGGGCTAATATCCAAATATATAAAGAAATCAAGAAGTTAGGTGCACCTCAGCTGAAGAATGGATGAAGAAAATCTGGTGTATATCTACACAATGGAATACTATTCAGCTATTAAAAAAAAACACCATGAGATGTGAAGTAAATTAATGGAACTAGAAAATATCATCCAGAGTGAGGTAAGACACACATGCTATGTACTCATTTACTGGTGGGCATTAACCATAATGTAGAGGATGCCCATGCTACAATTTAGAGATTCAAAGAAACTAAGTCACAAGGAGGACTTAAGTGAAGATGCTTGTATTTCACTCAGAAGGGGAAATATAATTCAGAGGTGGATGAATGGAGGAAACTAGATGGGAGAGTGGATGAGGAGGCTAATGGAGATGGAGATCTGGTCTGGTGAGAGGCTGTAGGAAAGGGCTAGGAGAGAGAAAGGAAATCAGTTGGGGAGCATATCTGGGAATAGCCTGAGACTTGGCATAGGGTAATCATTTGTGTGTTTATGAGGATGATCCTAGTTGAGACTCCTAACAACTGGGGATATGGAGATTGAAGTGGCCTCTTCCTGCAGACAGATGGGACTTCCAATGGTGGAAAATGGACACCAACCTACCCACAACACATTTGACCCTAAGTTTGGCTAGCCTACAATCTGAGCAAGAGTAAAGATGGAGCAGAGACGAAGGGAATGGCCAACCAATGGCTGTCACAACTTGAGACCCAACCCATGGGAAAGAGTCAAACCCTGTCATTATTAATGATACTGTTATGTTTGCAAACTGGAGCCTAGCATAACTGTCTTCTGAGAGTCTTCATCCAGTAGCTTATGGAAACAGATGTAGAATCCCCACAGTCAAATATTAGGCAAGGTTCAGACAGTCTTGTGTAAAAGTGGGGAAAAAGAAGTGGGAGCCTGAGAAGTTAAGGGTACCACTAAGGCCTACATATTCAACTAACCTGGACCCATGGGGCCTCACACAGACTGAAGCACCAACCAAACAACATGCAAGGGATGAATCGAGGACCCCTACACATTTTTAACAGATGTGCAGCCTAGTTTTTATATATGCCCCCGAAGAATTGGAGTGGATGCTTTTCTTATTCTGTTGCTTAACTTTGGCTCTCCTTCCCTAAGAAGGACTGCCTTTTCTAGCCTTAGAGGGAGAGGATTTGTCTGCTGTATTTGGAGGTGCCAGGGCAGGTTCTTACCATGGAGGATTTCCCCTTCTCTGAGGAAAAGTGGAAGAGTTAATGGAGAGAAGGCCTTGCGAGGCTGTGAGTGGGAGGAGTGGAGAGAGTAGTGAAAATTAAATAAATTATTGAAAAAAAGAAAGAGAAGAAGAAAAGTAATAACTAAACCTAAACCATGGAGCAAGCCAGAAAGAGAGTTTCTCTGTGGTTTCTGCTTTGAGCCTTTACCTAAATTTTTGTTCCACATTCCTTTAACATCCAGTAGTAACATGTGAAAAGAAATAAACCATTCCCTCAAAAATGCCCTCAGTGTCCAGGATGAGACAGAGACCTAGGATAAGATAGAGGCACCCAAGAATCAATGGTTGTGACCTTAGCTGTGACTTACTACATTGAGGATATGGAATTTGAACAAATCTATGAGGGGAATTTTTATTCAAACTGGTAACCTTAAGACAACATATATAAGGGTTTATTCTTTTTCTACATGCTTTATGGTTAACAGACGCTGAATCAAAATGGAGAGTGAAGACACATTTATTTGCTTGGTCCCCATGGCAGGTGTGTCAACATTTGGAATAGTTCCACAGGCTTTGTCTCTCACTGGTGAAGATGACAACCCAGTGCTTGTTCAGTGCACAAGGCTGGATCCCTCAGTAGTCCCAGTGTAACATTGAAAACCTTTAGAATTCTTGTAGAGCAGCTGTTTCTAGCGCATGATTGAAGCATGGAAATGCTGGCTCTGATATCAGGTGATCCTAGTTTGTGGTGAGTTGAAATGAAAACTAACCATAAAAAATGTCCTTAGACTAAAAAGTAATTGAGGAATCAAAATGGGGTTCTATGGAAGACTTGACTAGTCATAAGTAATATGGCTATTCCATATTCTTTTTTTTTTTTTTTGCATTTTTAACTGGATAATTTATTTACATTTCAAATGTTTTCCCCTTTCCAGGTCTTCCCTTCAGAAACCTCCTATCCTATCCACCGTCCCCCTGCCTCTATGAGGGTGCACCCCCACCCAAACACTCCCATCTTCCCTTCCTAGCATTCCTCTACACTGGGGCATCGAACACTCTCAGACCCAAGGGCCTCTCCTTCCACTAATGTTCAACAAGTCCATCCTGTGACACATATGCGGCCAGAGCCATGGGTCCCTACATGTGTACACTTTTGTTGGTGATCCAGTCCCTAGGAGCTCCAGAGGGTCTGGCCAGTTGCCACTGTTGCTCCCTTCATGGGGCTGCAAACTCCCTCAGCTCCTTCAGTCACTTCTCCAACTCCACCATCCGGATCCTGTGCTCAGTTCAATGGTTCCCTGCAAGCATCTGCCTCTGTATTTGTCAGGCTCTGGCAGAGTCTTTCAGGAGACAGCAGTAACAGGCTTCTGTCAACAAGCACTTCCTGGCCTCCACAACAGAGTCAAGAGTTTGGTGGCAGTATAGGGGATAGATCACCAGGTGAGACAGGCTCTGGATGGCCTTTCCTTCAGTCTCTGTTCCCACTTTTATTCTGTATTTCCTCCTGTGAGTATTTTGTTCATCCTTCTAAGAAGACTGAAGCATCCACATTTAGCATTTCCTGCTTCTTGGGCTTCATATGGTCTGTGAATTGAATCTTGGGTATTCCAAGCCTTTGGGCTAATATCCACTTATCAGTGAGTACATACCATGTGTATTCTTTTGTAACTGAGTTACCTCACTCAGGATATTTTCAAGTTCCATTCATTTGCCTGCGAATTTCATGAAGCCATTGTTTTTAATAGCTGAGTTGTATTCCATTATGTGAATGTAGCACATTTTCTGTATCCATTCCTTTGTTGAGGGACATCTGGATTGTTTCCAACTTCTGACTATTACAAATATGGCTGCTATGAACATAGCATGTGTCCTTATTACATGTTGGAGCATCTTCTGGATATATGTTTAGGAGTGGTGTGACTGGGACAGCTAGTACTATGTCCAATTTTCTGAGGAATCGGCAGACAGATTTCCAGAGTGGTTGTACCACCTTGCAATCCCACCAGCAATGGAAGAGTTTCCTCCATTGTTTCTCTTTCTCCATACCCTCTCCTGCATTTGCTGTCACCTGAATTTTTGATTTTTGCCATTCTAATACATGTAAGGTGGAATTTTGGGTTTGTTTTGATTTGCATTTCCCTGATGACTAAGGATATTCAACATTTCTTTAGATGCTTCTTGGCCATTTGAGTTTCCTCAGCTGAGAATTCTGTGTTTAGGTCAGTTCTCCATTTTTTTAAATAGGGAATTTTGGTTCTCTGGAGTCTTAACTCGAGTTCTTTGTATATATTGGATATTAGCCTGGTATCAGATGTAGGATTAGTAAAGATCTTTTCCCAATCTGTGGGTTGCCATTTTGTCCTATTGATAGTGTCTTTTGCCTTACAGAAGCTTTGCAATTTTATGAGGTCCCATTTGTTGATTCTTGATCTTAGAGCATAAGAGCACTGTTCTTTACAGTGTCTTGAAAGGTCATGATTGCTTTTTTTTTTTGCCTGCTGGGTAGCTCTTGCTGAAGTTGCTTAACTTTCTGAGCTAGAGTGGCTCAACTTCTAATTGGATTTGATGACCAAAACTTTCCTATTGTAAAACACTGTGCCATTTTGGAAATTGGACACACTCATTGTTGCATGCTAAAGGATAATCGTCAAATACATACATAAGATTATTAGAAGTTTGAGGGATGGCGACCAGCTGTTTGAGGGCAGGGCACATGGGAACACATCTTAATTATTGGAGATTAGACATTTGGAAGACTTTTCTGACTTGAGAACGAGAGAGTAGTAATATATCGTCAGAGAGGGCACATTAGGGCACATAGTTGATTCTAACGGACACTCAACTTAATTGTAATGTGATCACACATGCCTTCGACGACTTGAAGTGAAGTAGCTGCCCCCTCGATGTTTTCCTTGTAGCACCTGAGATAGATATTTCATAACTGCGTCTTTGTCTTACAGTTAACATTTATATCTGTATCTTTAAATCATCCAAAGATGGAGTGCTCTCATTATCTGTTTACCACCTGAGTATCTGGTTCCAACACAGCGGTTGCCACATGACAGACGCTCAATAGATACTTATTGGTCAAATAGATGATCGGTGAACTTTCACTGGTGGTTGATCCACTGGTGGTTGAGCCATTGCTGTTCTGTTTAGAAACTTTTCCCTTGTGCCCATGTGTTTGAGACTTTTCCTCACTTTCTCTTTTAGGTTCAGTGTATCTAGTTTTATGTGGATGTCCTTGATCCACTCCGACTTGAGCTTTGTTCAGGGAGATAAGAGTGGATCAATTTTCATTCTTCTACATGTTGACCACCAGTTGAACCAGCACCATTTGTTGAAAATGCTGTCTTTTTTTCCACTGGATGGTTTTAGCTCCTTTGTCAAAGATCAAGTACCATAGTTGTATGCGTTCATTTCTGGATCTTCAATTCTATTCCACTGATCTACCTGCCTGTCAATGTACCAATACCATGCAGTTTTTTATGAGTATTTCTCTGTAGTACAGCTTGAGGTCAGGGACGGTGTACCCCCAGA
The DNA here is from genome assembly GCA_028551405.1 of Uromys caudimaculatus. Classification (NCBI taxonomy): domain Eukaryota; kingdom Metazoa; phylum Chordata; class Mammalia; order Rodentia; family Muridae; genus Uromys; species Uromys caudimaculatus. The sequence continues at coordinate 8,323 of JAPYYD010007243.1, forward strand.
AATTCTTTTATTGTTGAGAATAGTTTTTGCTATCCTGGATCTTTCATTATTCCAAATGAATTTCAGAATTGTTCTTTCTAAGTCTATGAAGAATTGAGTTGGAATTTTGATGGGGACTGGATTGAATCTGTAGATTGCTTTTGGCAAGATGGCAATTTTTATTATATTAATACTGCCAATGCATGAGCATGGGAGATCTTTCCATCTTCTGAGGTATTCGATTTCTTTTTTCAGGGACTTGAAGTTCTTGTCACACAGATCTTTCTCATATTTGGTTAGAGTCACACCAAGATTCTTTATATTGTTTGTGACTATTGTGAAGGGTGCCGTTCCCCTAATTTCTTTCTCAGCCCATTTATACCATGAGTATAGGAAGGCTACTGACATGTTTGAGTTAATTTTATATCTGGCCACTTTGCTGAAGTTGTTTATCAGGTTTAGGAGTTCTCTTGTGTAATTTTTGGGGTTACTTAAGTATACTATTATATTGTCTGCAAATAGTGATATTTTGACTTCTTTCTTTCCAATTTTTATCCCTTTGATTTCCTTTTGTTGTCTAAGTGCTCTAGCTAGAACTTAAGTACTATATTGAATAGATAGGGAGAGAGAGAGAGAGAGATCAACTTTGTCTAGTCCCTGTTTTTAATGGAGTTGCTTACTCCATATTCTTGTCAGGTCTGTGAATGATAGCTGAGATTATTTGACAATTGTACTATTAGACTCCTATATCTTACTTAAAATGAGTGAGAACTCATTGCTGTAAATGGATAAGGTATAAGTTGAACCACAGATAGGTTTGCATGTTTTAATAGCGGGTTCCCTATGCTTATTGGATAATGAGCTAGGATAAAGCTTCTCATCTAAATAAAAATAAATACACAATGAACAGTAAAAGAATGATAGAAGGACTTGGTATGGTAGATCATACTCTAATCGGAGAACTCACAAGTTAGATGGAGTAAGATCTTGTGTTTAAAGGATGTCTCAACTACATAGTCATTCTGGCCATCCCAAGCTATATAATATCACCTAGCATTTTCAAAGAAATAAACTTAAAAAAAGAACGCATTAAAGAGGAGGAGTTGAGTATGCAGACTCCACACAGGATGCAATGGAGTTGGATTAGAGTCTCTGCTCTGAAGTATGACACAGTGTGAAAACAGGAACCGAAGAGACAAAGGTCTTATGGATTGTTACCTAACTGTCTTCTCCAAGAATGAATTGTATCACTGGTTATTGAAGAGTCCAGATATCCACAGGATATCTTGTTCTCAGTGCTTGAGCCCATCAAGGACTATGTGTAGCGGATTACGCAGATTACACAGAGTGTTAAAATAACTGTGAGTATAAATGCCCAGGATTGATACAAGCACAGGAAATCTCAAAATAGAGCTGCTGCTTTGGGTTTCTTTCTTTCTTTTTTTTATTTTTTTTTTCGAGACAGGGTTTCTCTGTGTAGCCATGGCTGTCCTGGAACTCACTCTGTAGACCAGGCTGCCCAGAAATCCATCTGCCTCTGCCTCCCAAGTGCTGGGATTAAAGGCATGTGCCACCACTGCTCGGCTGCTTTGGGTTTCTTAAGACCTGTGAAGTTTACTGCATTTCATGGTGGTGAAAGTTCCACCTTAAAAGAGAGAAGCACCAAGAGGTGGGACACTGGCCAGGATCAGCCAGTCATCCTAGTGAAGCAAGTGATCAGCCCTTTCCTGTGGACTAGTGACTACTCCAGGTGTCCCTCACCTCAGCCCAGGACAAGAAGAGCAGCTTGAAGCTGTGCAATGATGGCAATGAGGTCTGAGGGTCTGATGGGAAGGTTTGAATATGGGACTAGAATTGTGTCTTTGTCAATATAAAGGAGTGGGCAGTTGTGGAATAAAGCTTTTTACAGAAAAGCAGCAAGGGAAATATATATATGTTTTTGTTTATGGATGTTTTTTGTTGTTTGATTTTTCACAAAAATCAATTTAGAAGACAAAGCTAAAAGAACTATTCCTTCACATTTTTCACTTCACTGTTTTATTACCTGGTCATCTGGGGTCAGTACTTCCTGCTTTTTGCTGCACTTTGGCCAAAAAAAATCGCTGGAGTGTCAATCACTTCCATTCCATCTTCAGTTAC
>JAPYYD010007244.1:0-10437 GCA_028551405.1 Uromys caudimaculatus
CCCTCCTAGAGGCGGGTTGGGGAGGGGATGGGGGGTATACAAAGAGGAGACTCAGAAAAGGGGAAACATTGGAAATGTATATAAAGTATCAAAAATAAAAAAGGAGGAAAAAAAAAAAAAAAAAAAGGAGAAAAGTCATGCCTGATAATTTAGCCAACTTCCTGGAGCTGGTGAGGTCATGAACCTTAGAAAAGGATCTACTACTGCCACCTTGCTGGGACAATACAATTCCTAAATACATTCTAAATTGTATCCTTATACCCACAAATAAATGCAGCTCTCTCCTCTCATCAAAGAAGTTTCTCTTTATAGAAAATGGAAACCATCACAGAAAACCACAACTGCATAACACAATAAAGAGAACAACAGATCATGGGGAGCCTAGTCCCAGCAGACACATCTCATCATGGCTCCTACATCTATAGCTCAGGGAACATCACAGGAGAGGGTAATGAAAAAACTGCAGGAGCCAGAATACCAGGGAGCCTGCTATGAAACAGTCTCTCCTAGAAATGTCTATATGAATAAGACCAGAACAATGGCAATTATTAATTGACATACTATCTCAAAAAGAGGGACATTTCACAGGGTCCCTAGACAAAGAATTGTAGGCAATTAATTGTAGCTTTTCTTTTGCTACTATGAGGGTTCTTTTTTTCTTACGTCCTTCTCCACCCCTTTCCCACTCTTTTCCACCCCCAACACTAGATAAGAAAGAAAAAAAGGATAGAGAGGAAAGGAAAGAGATCCATGAAAAAAGTCAGAAAGGGGCAACCTTATCTTTAGACTACTTCCTGCTAATTTGGGGTATCTAGTTCCTTGGGGCAAGTTTGATTTTTGCCCAAGGATATCTATTTTCTTCTTGTTGTTGTTTCTTATTTGTGTATGACTACTTAACAAACAATGACCAACAACAACCTATGACCCACCTTGCCTCTCAGGACCTAGCATTTGTATACCCTCTGAAAAGTTCCCAGAATTCCAAACATAGTACAATCACAGAAATTATACGCAGCTGGCAAACTCATGCCCCTGCTAAAGCACGAGGCAAATCATAATCTGCTGTTGTGGACAATTTGAAGCAGCCCCATATCCTATATGTGGGATTAAAACAAAAACATATTCTTATAATATTTCTCTATTTTTAAAAGAAACCAAAATTACACAATTCTTCCTACAATTAATGAATACTGAGAGGGAGAATTAGCTTTTCCCAGGGATAGTCCCCCTAACTGGTTACTCAGTACAAAGTGGTCAGCCCTGAAACCATGTACACACAAACAACAAAAGCAAATTCATTAAGTTGTATTTATGCATGCAACAACAATAATCAAAGAAAAACTGTGTATCAATTTGAGAATGGGCAGTGAGAGGTCAGAATGCGGGAGGGGAAGAGGATAATTGATGTAATTCTATTTTATTTTTAAAATTTATAAAAATAAATTAAAATTTTATTTTAAAGTATACCCCAGGTGGCTAAGTACCTGAGACTAGATAGGCCATGAGTCTAAAGGAAAATCAAATACTATTATATTCAGAATATAGCAATAAAACTACTCTTAATGACATTCTACTATACTAGTAGATCAGTATCTTGTTCAACCATCATCAGAGAAGCTTCTTCCTGTAGTAGATGGAAACAAATACTGAGGACCCACAACTGGACAATGTGCAGAGACTGGAGAAACTTTGGACACTGTCTTAAATGAGATGTCTCCATTAAATCCCTCCTCTCAGGGCTCAGGGAACTCCATGGAAGAGGAGGCAAAAAAAATTCTAAGAGCCAGTGGAGATGAATGACAGGAAGGAAACAAGGTCTAGACACAACAGGACTGATACACATATAAACTCAGAGAGTGGCAGCATGCACAAGTCTAAGCCACTAAGGCTCCAAACACTGAGAAAGGAGGTAAACACAAGCCCCCATCCCTAACCCAGAAATTTCCAACTAATAACTTCTCAGAAAGGAAAAATTAATTTTTCCCAATGGAGTCTCACTGGGTATACAAACTATATTTAAGTGCTAAGCCCAAAGCCTAGATGACCAACATAAAACAAACTCAATGGTATTTTTGGGTTGTTTGCCTGTTTGTTTGTGTTTGATTTTGTTTTGTTTGGGGGAGTGGGTTTTCGTTTGCTTGGTTGGTTGTTTTTGTTTTGTTTTGTTTTGTTTTGTTTTGTTTTGTTTTGTTTTGTTTCACAATGCTCTGTCTGGGCATTTTCTTTTTAACCTTACAGATACTTTGCTTATATATTATAGTTTCTGATTTTGTTATTATGGGTTTACTATATATATAAATCTATTTGTCTCAGTATCTGTGTTCTTTCCTTTGGCTCTTTTTGGTTTTTCTTTATTTTGACTTGTTTTATCTTATTTTGGTATTTTTTAGATGTCTGTTTATATTCTAATAAAAGAAAGAATGTGTTTGGATTTGGGGGGGAAATGGAAGGAGCTGGAGGGAGAACAGTAATCAGAATATATTTTATTAAAAATATTTTAATTTAAAAATAGAAATTCAATGTTCTCAACACAGGGAAAAGAACAGTACCATGAAGAATACTTCTTTTGGACTCATTAGTAGTCTGGACATAACTGCAGAAATACATGTTAGCTATAAAATATAACAAAAGAAGAGAAAGTAAAAAGAACAGAACATTAAAGAACTGTAACAAGTACAAATGATGTCACATATACATACTGGCAGTACTAGGATGGGAAGAGGAACAAACAAGTATGGAAGCAATAATAACTGAAATGAATGTTAGATACTAAACTTAAGTCCAGAAACCACAGAGGAGCACCAAGCAGAATAAATGCAAGCCAGTAGAAACTACACCTAGGTTTACTGTAGAGAACGATCTCACAAGCAGAAAAGGATCCTCAATAACTCATTAGCCAAGTTGGTCATCCTCTCAGAATAACTCTAGCTTGTGCTAAGCTGATAAAACTAGTCAGCACTGCATGGTCATAGGACACACTGGACTGGATGCTCCTCTCTGCTGAGTAGCTTACAAAGTACGAAAAGATGCATGCAGGTTGCTGGGAGATGTCTTAGAGTTTCGAGTGCTATGATAAAATACCATGATCATAAGCAGCATGGGGAAGAAAGGTTTATTCCATCTTATAGTTTGTTTTCCATCATCCAAAGAAGTTAGGGCAGGAAGTAAGGGCAAGAGCTTGGAGGCTGAATGGATTCAAAGGCAATGGACAGGTACTGCAAACTGGCTGGCTCGAACTGCCTTCCTATAGCGCCCAGGACCACCAGCCCAGGAGCAGCACCACCCACAGTGACTGGCCCTCCCACATCAATCATCAATTAAGAAAATGCTTGCCCACAAATCAATGTAGTGGGGGCATTTTCTCAGTTGAGATTCCCTCTTCCAAAAGGACTCTAGGTTGTGTCAAGTAGATATAAAACTACTCAGTAGCGCCCTGCATGTAACATTACCAACTGGCCAGGCAATGAGTACCCCACTGGTACAATAGTGGCTAGTCTGTTTCAGAAGTAACCAACCATTCCTGATTGGATTTGGGGTCTGCTCCAGAAGAGGGAATTCATGGCTGGTACTATAAGCCCATCAAAAACACATGGTTGGAGAGGTCACAGACCTTATAGTGTTGCTGCTGTTTTGCTAACTAGGCAAGCTGCCTTCTAAATACTAAATGTTGTTAAGTGTGTTTATTTCCCTATTCCTCTAAAGCAATTGCCTAGGAGAATATTTCCCAAGGGTTAGCACACAGAAGCTGATAGAGTTGTGATCCATGAGGACAAGATACATCTCCATCTGGCAGTAGAACTTAACAGCATTATCCAAGTGGTACTGATTTTGTAGGTCTAAATGATACAAAATTGAAGGGGTTGGTTCCAGACAGTGCTGAGGCCAGGCAATGTATGACAGAGTCAAGAGTCCTTGCAAAGAGGTCCTGAGAAGCCATTACATGATGCTCTAGGAGAGAACCCTAAGTTGTAATGAAGACCCCAGGATTTCAATTTGATGAGAATTAGAATCAACTGGGAGACACAACTGTGGCTATGCTTGGGGGATATTATTTTGAATAGGTTAAATAAGTTGAGAAGAACTGTCTACTGTGGGTGGCACCATTCCCTTGGCTAGGATCCTTGATTGTATAAGCGAAGAAAGGGAGCTGAGCAACAGCAAGCTTTCATCTTGGTTGGTTTTGCATGGTAGGTATGATGTGACCAAATGTTTCAAGCTTCTACCACCTTGACCTCCCTACCAAGTGTAACTGAGAGTAACTGGAACTGTGAGCGAAAATAAATTCCTTTTCCCCTTAAGGCACTTTTATAGGAACATTTTATCACATCAACAGAAAAAATATATTAAAACATACTATAAACTTTATCAAAGTAGAAATATGTTTTATATTCTTCATAGTTATATTCAGTGCCATAAATTATCTAATACATACAAGTTACTTAAAGAAAAAGAACAAAAGAAAGAAAAGAAAAAGCAAGCATTCTATCTATCAAACTGACACAGTAAATTTTTATAGGCTATTTCTATTTCCACAAGAATGTATGTCTCTGATGGTGAGTTGGAGAAATAGTATTTTGAATGGACTAAAAATAATCATCCATTATATTTGCAAGGATCATACCTAACACTTATGAATTTATATTTTGCTAACTTTCACAAAAAAAAAAACCAACTGTTTTCTAGTAATATTCCATAATACCCTATAAGACCAGTGATCTTAGATTATAGGTTTTATTTTTGCTTAATATGTTAATTATACCTTCTTTAAACTGTGAATTTCAGATTCTTGTTTTTCATTTAAGGTGGAGAGTCTTTTGTTTAACTGTATTGCTTCTTGTACTGTAACAAAAGTATTAGAGATGGTTTATGTAAGTTGAACATTTCAAAGACAGTATCACTAATATGGCCATGAACAGATCCAATGAAATGTAGAATTATAATATAATTTAATATTCATTAAACTGCCATTTACTATTACTAGTATCAGATAAATTCAATTTACTACTAACAAAGAATTCCACTTAAATATTCCCCACTAAACATAAAAGCTTAGGTAAGATGGCACCTACCATTTTGTTCTAACTTTACATGATTCTCTCTCACCAATCCAAACTGATTTGTTATAGTAACATAGTATTTCTCAATTTCATTAAGTTGCTTATGATAATCTTCTTTAGCTAGATTGTGTAAATGAGCCTTTTGTTCCTATTTTGAAAAGTAAGTTTAAAGTTATACACATAAAATAAGCATACACATACATGTATAACAACTGATAGCTGTTCTCTAACTTCCATGTGCATGTCATGGTACACGTAGTTATAAAGATACAGTCATTAAAAAAATTAAAATAGAATGGCAAGGAGCCAGACAAATGAGTCAGCAGGTAGAGGCACTTACCATCATCCTGACAAACTGTTTCAATCTACAGAACCCACATGGTGGAAAGAAAGAATCAACTCTCAAAAGTTTTCTCTGATCTCTAAGTAAGCACCCCACCCGATCCCCCACACATGAAGTAAGAATACAATAAAAAAATGGAATGACAAGGACCAAAAATAATACTTTGCAGTGACAGGAAGAAATTTAATATTATAGAAAATGTACTAAAAGTGGAGACATAATTGGTAAAAGTTGTATCCTACTCAGAAGGGTTAAACCTACAAACTTATATAAATTTATATCTACTTATAAGGTTACTATTATCAATTACTAAACAATAGAAAACAATGAACCATATTTAAATATCATTAATTCCTCACTTAAGAGATATACACTAATTCTTAGCAGATAAACATTTAAAAAACAATTTCACTGGATTATAATAGAATGTTTTCAAGTCAAGGAAATTTTCACCTGAAATCCATAATTACATAATCTTTAAGAGAACACTGTCTATTGTATATTAATTTATGATCCTACAACAGTCTTCTTAACCTTTCAGTTAAAAAGCAGTAAGTTGGTGCTCAACATCTACAAAAGTAATAATCTTATTAGTGAAAAATACAACAAAGTTTGGAGATTCCCTTCACAGGCACTCCCTATTCATAAAGCTGCTACACGTTAAACTGTAATATACTTACTCCAAAATTCCTTTTCTTGAAGCCAAAGTAGAATCCAAGGAAAATGAAGTTTCATTGATTTGCATGATATAATTCTGCTTTTTAGATACTGCATCTTATTCAATGGTGATGATAAACAAACACTATTAAAATTCCTAATTCACAGGCACCTATAACTCTCTGGGCCATCTATGGCCATTTGAACCTGTGGGCATGAGGCATGCACACTGCACAGGCACAAATATATACGGCCAACACTATAAACTAAAACATTTTATTCTGAAAGAAAATATACTGTCACTCTGAAGTACATCAAAACCTCCAAGCCTTTCCTTAAAGGAGAATAATATACAAAAGAGAAACTAAACATGGATTAAAGGTCATTGGACAAGGTTTTATTCCATTAAGCAGACAATACTTATAGTCACGACAGTTATCTGTAGTTTTAATTATGCACAATATCAGTTACTTGGTACCCACTGAATAGGATTTTCTTCAGTGACCAACTTGTAGTAATGGCTAATTTCAAATTTGCTCTCCAATCAATGTATCTTGCTGCATCCTTATTAGTAATGACCATGATTTCCAAGGTGAAATATACAAAAAGTATTTTGATTCATGATGTGTTACTTTCTGTTGGGACAAATCTCTATCTTTACAACCCACCTTCACAAGGAAGTCAATTTCTTGAACTCCTGTAGACTGGCATTTACTAGGAGTTAAGTGCTCACCTCTAGGGGGTCATGGACATCTTTAAGCTTTCTCAATACTATTTTACAATCATTTGTCTTAGGACACTGCTGTTGTGCAAGTCCTGTCTGGACACTACTGGGATGTCTGTCTGTCTCCTGGTTCGCCCACAGTGTACTGCTCTCATAAAAGAAGAGTAAGTTTGAATTTTAAAAAGTCATATGAATTATTTAAGAATAATAGACTACTAAATTAGGAATTATAAGACAAATTCATATGAGAATGTTTGGAAAATACAAAAATTTTAACTTTAATATAAAAATATTGCTCCTGAATGGGCATAAAATATTTAAACTACTCAATATATAAAATAATTTTAATGGCAAGTGATGGAATGTTTTCAACTTTCAGGAAAAATATGACTTATCACTCACACTAACAAAAATCTTGGAGATATTTCCATTTTTTTAAAGATTATGAGTATCTGTTTAATGAAATTTTAAACTGGAATAAAATAAAATACATTTTATAAGGCCTTTGAACCTTCACTTGTAGCCTTATCTCCCAGGTCAAAGGGCACTTTATTCAATTTCTCTATATTTTGTGTAAAACCACTGTAGCATTGAAGATGACTTTCAGCACAAATGTCATGGTACTTACAGCTAAGCTGGAGTCTAGTTTTTCAGCTTCTTAATTAAAATCAGTTTAAAATCGTCTGACAATGTTATCTTTATTCTCTCCACTTGAATAGCAACAGAATCTTCACATCTTTTATTCAATCGAGCCTAACAATCTTTCTATGAGATCTTTCATTTTTAATACCTCAAAACATTTTCAAGAAACAAAATATTTAATATAGTGTTCAATGTTATAGCAATGATCTTCATTTATTATCTATGTGATAGCAAATTGTACTCAAAAATTAATTTTACTTGCTTTACAGTCTATTCCAAAGAATGAAAACTATAATAGCATTAAGCCCACCCAAGAAGCCTTCTGAAGATTTAAGTACAGTGACAATTCTGTTCAAACAAATACACACACACACACACACTTCTTGCTGAATCAAATACAGCTACAAGGGGGAATATTAAAATAAGTATACCATGAAATGTTTATTATTCTGGAAAATAAATACTAATTTTTAAATGCACAGAAATAAAAATAACAGCAATACTTAACAAGTACCATATACTAAATGTAGAATAACAAAGGACGAACACTGCCACGTATTTTATTTATTTTGTAATTTGTAAGCACTAAGAAATCTGCAAATAAATTTATAAAATGTATCTAAGCTATAACGTCTTTGAAATTGTGGCAGCCCTTTAAACTGTAACAATATCTAGTAGCAACTACCCTGTTTCTAAACTAAAAGTATCAAATTACATTACAATATATTGTGTACTGCCCCAAGTTGTAAAAATGTGTAAGTTTCTTACCATTTCACTCACTTTCTTCTGTAAAGAATATTGAGAAACCTTGAAAAAATGGAGAAAATTTTCTATTAAAATTCTTTACTATAAATTTCTTCTGACATCAAAACTGCATGCTACTGTAGCCTTTATGTTTCTTTACAGTATTTAGCGATTTTTTTTTTCATTTTTAATAGTAACTCTCTTTCTTACAACACCAGTACATTTAAGCCAGTCTGGTGTCTTGTGCCTATAATCACAGCACTTGGAAGTAAGACTAAGACCAGCCTCATTTACACAGTTGTGATCCTGTCTCAAAATACATTCATCACCTTTGTTAACATATATTTATAGGACTACTATCACTCATATGTTTCTGGGATACAGCAGAAGTGAAACAGATCCCTGTCTGTAAGAGTATATTTTCTGGTGCAGTAGTAGTAGACAGACTGTACAACACTATGTTAAAGAATGATAACTACTTTTTTAAAATGTGATAAATAATGTCTGATGTTTGACAAGTCACATTAGCTGTTCACTGGAAGAAATACTAAAGAACAAATAAACAGGAATAAAAATTATTTTGAGTAAAAAAAAATCTCATGACCCTCAATGAGTCCTGAGTACTCTAGTACTTCCAAAGCTTCATGACTTTGATATGATATGATAGCAATCAATGCCCTATTCTATGGGACTCTTATAGCTTGTCGTGGCTATATAAAACATAGTATTCCAACATTTAACTTCACCAGAGTTTACCTAATCCCTCTCATGTTTATAGGTTTCCTAGTTTTCAGCTTTTTAGCATTCTGAATTATTCTGGAATTTGCTTATATTTGAATTTTGTAGTTAATCATTTTAGTAGAATAAATTTCAAAACGTATAATTCCTAAAGTTTGTTCTTTAAAATAAAATTACAAAGCTACTTTAATACTTTGGACTCACTCCCAGGAATGCTCAGAGACAGAGAAGCTACTTGAAGGGGAGAAGCACAAAAGGGAGCCACACAGACTCAGGGCAAAGGCAGTTCATCAGCGCTGGGGCCTGTGAGCACTGCAGGAAGACACTGGTGGATGGTGGGCCTGGTGCCCAGCATGCAGGCCAAGGGCACAGAGTGCTGGGGTTTCATGTCTTCTTCATTTGCCTTTTTCAGCTTCTGCTGCATGATCTCCAAACCCCTGGGGCTAAAGATGATGTGCACACTGTTTCTCTGTTTTCAGTTAGCAGCAGAAGTCCTTCATCTCTGAGCCTTCCCTTAACCAAGTGTCACTCTGTTTTTTCATATTTTTCTAGCAGGCCAGCTCACATTGGATACATTTTTGTCTTTAAAAAAAAATGCCACTTATTCCTCCAGAATAGCTGACCAAGTTAAACTCTAACCAGCCATGTGTGAATTCTCATCTTCTTCAATATACTAAACATTTGTTAAACTTTAAGAAAAATAAAATAACTGCTCCACAATGTCTAGGAAACAAATGCCTTAGCCAACTGCCATGACCTAAACCGAACAGGTTACATGTATGTCATTTCTTCAGTATATATTGAATGCTTGCCCCTGTAAGGAATGTACATTAATGTAGGTATTAGTGTGACAACAGTAAAAGCTTGCCCACTTTTACTGTGAGGAAGAAACCATTAAGTAATGTGCATAAGTTAAAATACATGACATTTTAGATATTGATAAGTACTAAAGAAAAATAATCAGGAAAAGCAATTTCATTGCATGGTCAGGAAAGATATTCTTGAAACAGAAACTTTTGATTAAAGGCTTGAAATAGAAGAAAGAATATTTCAACAAATTCAAAGTGATTAACATGGTTGATAACCTCTTTTTGTTTCTCTGTTTCAAAGAACTAGAAAGTTCATGTGGGAAGAAGGAAGTAAAATGGAATGGCAGACAAAGATAACTTCAGAGATGACAGAATGAAAATTACTGTGAACCCTGTAATTTGTGGTAGGGGTTATATTTTTGCAAATTCATGAGGAGCTTCAAGCAAACAGACTGATTGCTGTTGTAAAGGATTTCTCTGATTTAAGTTAGCACAAGGAGTGAACAGAAATGATGCTGGGAATGTACGTTATTGTAACCAGCCAGCCATTCATACAAATAGTAAAAACATACATTTACCCTGAACAGAACACCAGTGGCTTATGCTCTAAGATCAAAAATAGACAAATGGGACCTCATGAAATTGCAAAGCTTCTGTAAGGCAAAGGACACTGTCAATAGGACAAAACGGCAACCAACAGATTGGGAAAAGATCTTAACCAAT
>JAPYYD010007245.1:0-10437 GCA_028551405.1 Uromys caudimaculatus
GACAACAAAAGGAGGTCAAAGGGATACAAATTGGAAAGGAAGAAATCAAAATATCACTATTTGCAGATGATATGATTGTATACTTAAGTGACTCAAAAAACTCCACCAGAGAACTGCTGCAGCTGATAAACAACTTCAGCAAAGTGGCTGGATATAAAATTAACTCAAACAAATCAGTAGCCTTCCTATATTCAAAGGATAAACAGGCTGAGAAAGAAATTAGGGAAATGACACCCTTCACAATTGTCACAAACAATATAAAGTATCTTGGTATGACTCTATCCAAGCAAGTGAAAGATCTGTATGACAAGAACTTCAAGTCTCTGAAGAAAGAAATCCAAGAAGACTTCAGAAGTTACAAAGATCTCCCATGCTCATGGATTCGCAGGATTAATAAAGTAAAAATGGCCATCTTGCCAAAAGCAATCTACAGATTCAATGCAATCCCCATCAAAATTCCAACTGAATTCTTCATAGACTTAGAAAGAGCAATTCTCAGATTCATTTGGAATAACAAACAATGTAGGATAGCAAAAACTAATCTCAAGAATAAAAGAACTTCTAGGGGAATCAGCATCCCTGACCTCAAGCAGTAGTGATAAAAACTGCATGGTATTGGTACAGTGACAGGCAGGTAGATCAATGGAATAGAACTGAAGACCCAGAAATGAACCCACAAACTTATGGTCACTTGATCTTTCACAAAGGAGCTAACATCATCCATTGGAAAAAAAGACAGCATTTTCAACAAATGGTGCTGGTTCAACTGGCAGTCAACATGTAGAAGAATGCAAATTGATCCATTCCCATCTCCCTATACAAAGCTCAAGTCCAAGTGGGTCAAAGACCTCTACATAAAACCAGATACACTGAATCTAATAGAAGAGAAAGTCAGGAAAAGTCTCAAACACATGGGCACAGGGAAAAGTTCCTGAACAGAACACCAATGGCTTTTGCTCTAAGATCAAGAATCGACAAATGGGACCTCATAAAATAGCAAAGCTCTTGTAAGGCAAAGGACACTGTCAATAGGACAAAACGGCAACCAACAGATTGGGAAAAGATCTTTACCAATCCTATGTCCGAAAGAGGACTAATATCCAATATATACAAAGAACTCAAGAAGTTAAACTCCAGAGAACCAAATAACCCCATCAAAAAATGGGGAACAGAGCTAAACAGAGAATTCTCAACTGAGGAAATTTGTAGGACTGAGAAACACCTAAAGAAATTTTCAACATTCTTAGTCATCAAGGAAATGCAAACCAAAACAACCCTGAGATTCCACCTCACACCAGTCAGAATGGCTAAGATCAAAAACTCAGATGACAGCAGATGCTGGTGAGGATGCGGAGAAAGAGGAATACTCCTCCATTGCTGGTAGGATTGCAAGCTGTACAACTACTCTGGAAATCAGTTTGGTGGTCCTCAGAGAATTGGACATAGTACTACCTGAGGACCCAGCTATACCACTCCTGGGCATATACCCAGAAGATGCTCCAACATGTAATAAGGACACATGCTCCACTATGTTCATAGCAGCCATATTTATATTTTTGGTTGTGAGCCTAGCCTTTAACGGCTGAGCCATCTCTCCAGCCAAACCATATTTATTATAGCTAGAAGCTGGAAACAACCTAGATGTCCTTCAACAGAAGAATGGATACAGAAAATGTGGTACATTTACACAATGGAGTACTACGCAGCTATTAAAAACAATGACTTCATGAAATTCACAGGCAAATGGATGGAACTTGAAAATATCATCCTGAGTGAGGTAACTCAGTCACAAAAGAACAAACATTGTATGTACTCACTGATAAGTGGATATCAAAAGTTCGCCCAAAAGTTCACGTAAGATTCAATTCACAGACCATATGAAGCTTTAAGAAGAAGAAAGACCAAAATGTGGATGCTTCAGTGTTTCTTAGAAGGGTGAACAAAATACTGTTGTGGAACAGAGACTCAAGGAAAGGCCATCCAGAGCCATCTAGAAACTGCCCCACCTGTGGATCCATCCCATATATAGCCATGAAACCTGGACGTTCTTGTGGGTGCTGGGAAGTGCTTGCTGATGGAAGCATGATAAGCTGTCTCTAGAGAGGCTCAGGCAGAGTCTGACAAATACAGAGGCAGATGCTCATAGTCAACCATTGGACTATGCATGGGGTCCTGGATGGAGGGATTGGAGAAGGGACTGAAGGGGCTGAGGGGGTCTGCAGCCCCATGGAGGGAGCAACAGTGTCCACTAGCCATAACTCCCGGGAGATCCTGGAGACTGGACCACCAACCAAAGAATACACATGGAGGGACCCATGGTGCTGGCCGCATATGTGGCAGAGGAGGGCCTTGTTGGCCATCAGTGGGAGGAGAGGCCCTTGGACCTAAGGGTGTTAGATGCCCCAGTGTAGGGGAATGCTAGGGAGGGAAGAGGGGAGTGGGGGGGGAGCACCCTCATACAGGCAGGGGGAGGGGAAATGGAATAGGGGGTTTCCAAAAGGGAAAACATTTTTCAAAGCCCACTTTTAATGATGGTTTTTAAACAATTTAACCTCCTGTCTAGCCCACCACCCTTTAGAGGTAGTAGAAAAGGAAAAAATACGGGGGAAGTGGACCCTGTTTAGAAATAGTTTTTTTTTTTATGCAAATCACATCTGCTTATCTGGAAATCAACAGTTCAATTTACAGGTCAGCAACCGAAGTTCAATCCACTGGCAAACACCTCAAGGATATACTAGCAGTCCAGGTCAGGTGGGATAGCAGCAGGTGGCAAGACCTAGTGGAACAGTCAGGCCTGAGCTGAATTGGCACAATTCAGCAGGAATGCCAGGAAAAGTTCTCAGTTTTTTCCTCTCTCAGCAAAGTAAAGATGCGAGACCAACAAGCATTGTTTAGCTAGCTCTCCAGGCAAGCCAAGCTAGCTCCTGTCAGTCCGGTTGAGTCCTTTCTATACACCCCCTAAACATCATGTGTCCTGCCTCAGCACGAGAGTCTGTCTCAGCCAACATCACTCTGCCAATCAGCCCAAGTCTGCAGACGTGGCAAGAAACTGCAGCATACCACCAGAAATTTTTTGATGCAGTTTTTCTCTAGGGAGTCTCAACAAATGGAGCTCAGCTATGCAAATGTAAGATGGACCAATACATGCGCATCATTAGCAATGAATCCTTCATCACGTGTCTTTTCACGTGCTCGATTTAGCAGAACGTCCTTTCACCTGTGTCCGCAACAGCAAAACACTCCTTCACATGTTTGCCCCAGCAAAACACCATCCAACACAACTGTCTTTCCAAAGAACCCTTAAGTTTCCACTTCATAGCTTTATTTAAATAATTTTGGGAAGTTAGGGCAGTTGGTAGAGAGTTTAAAGTTAGAATCAAGTATAAGGTGTGCCCCTTCCTGATAGAATGGCCAAAGCTGCTTGAGTCAAAGAAAGGAGTGCAGTGAGCATTCATGGATTATAGGCAGTAATTGTAGAGGAGGGAAGAATAGGCTTGGAGCAAGTTAATGACCAAAGAAGCATGTACGCTAGGCTGGCCTGAGGTCCTTAGTCTTGTGTTCTAGGGTTGAGGTAACAGGTTTTCTGTGTGCACCAGGAAATGAGGAGTAATAATAATAACAATAACAACAACAACAACAACAACAACAACAATAATAAAGAGCTAATAATTCTATTATAGGCATAAGAACAGAGAACAGATGATTAGCCAGCCTAGCTAATCAGAACTTTAAAACTAAGATGTAAGATAAATGACCTGCTCCTTAGTAGTATAGATTGTGGTCAACCAATTACAGAGAGAAACTTGCTACTATAGACTTGGCCTACTTAAACTTTGTTAATTAATGACAAAATAATTACTGCATTGAGGTCACAATGAACTTATGGAAAGAAAAAGAGATGAGAATTGTTTAGCTAGATGTAAGTTTCATATAAGAAATATGTAATCAATATCCTGTTGTAATTTTCTTTTGTGTAATGATCTTAATCTGTTTTTGAAAGATATGTTTTTGTGGTGACTGTCTCTGAAAAATGTGTAATTTGTGGCTACGAGGTAATTTTCTTTCTAATAGGAAAAGTTTGTCTTAAGGGGTATGAAAAGGGGTTAAGGGTGAAAATAAATGGCTGGAGCTTGTCTTCTGCTTCAACTCCTCCGTGGTGTGTGTGCGTGCATGCGTATGTGTGTGTGTGTGTGTGTGTGTGGCTGATTTCCCCTTTCTCTTCTCTAATCACTGGCTGCCATAGGCAGCAGACTCCATTGGTATTTGGACCAACCCTGTCAGTTGCTCTCAGCACTGACCTCTGCCAACACCACTCCTCTCTGCCTGCCTCAGTTTACCCTGTGGTGTCAAAGCTGGTCTTTGACAGTGGACATTCTGTCCTCTCCCTTTCCAGATCAAACTAAGCCCTTTGTTCTGTCCTGGTTATCCAGGCTTGACCTATTGTAGAAGAGTCCTATATTACCTACTCTCATTTCCCTCCAATGTAGTTTTCACAAATAACCCTAAATATAGTGAATTACTTAAAATTGAAATTGAGTTGGGAGACAGTTAAAATACCTTTTAAAAAATTTCAAGTTACAAGCCATTCTTTGTCAGGGTCATTATGTTCTATTGGTCCAGGATCCTCTGTGTGTCCAGCCCAGTGTCTTGCCACCCAGTCCTCACTCTCTGTGCTATATGGAATGAACCCTGCTTAGTTGTAATTCATAGGCATAGACCAACTCAGCTCTGACTCTCCATGTTGACCCCCGGGCATGGCTGAGGTTCAGGTTGTCTGTTATGTAAGAGCTGGGAGATTTCTAAAACATTGAATTAGTCAGTTGTGTGAAGAGTAATAGGGAAGGATTGAATATGATCGTTCAGCCAATGTGTATGTATTTACTGCTCCTTAGTGTTTTCATAATTAACAATTTTAGTTAGCACGCAAATACCATTTTCTTGTATTTTTGTGCATACAATCATTACACTTTTCTCACGTTCCCTCCCCAACTATTCTTCTCTGTGTCCTCTGCACCCCCCGCTGCTTGTCTGCCCCTAATTGTCAACCTTTTATGTTCATGCATTTATATGTGTATGTACGTATATGTGTGTATATATACATACAAATGTATATTCCACACGTGAAAAAATACTGCTTGTCTCTCCTCTGTCCCAGTGCCATCTCTTGTTGCCCCCCCCCCCTTAAACGACGTCTTCCTCTGACAGAATCCCTGTTTTTCTCAGACATTCTTTATGTCACTTAAGTGTTTGGCATCAGGTTGAGTTTTCCCAGGGATACAGAGTCTGGCACTCTCTGCTTTGAGGCATTGCCTATTTTTGTAGACCTCTGCACATTGGTGTTGCCTTGTATGTATTTTTAAGATGAAGAAACAGGAAGAAGAAACATACAGCTTGTAACTAAAGGCAGAGGAACTCATTGAGTGGCCAAAAAGCTAGATTAGAAGTCAGCAATCCCTACCCATCCTGTCTCTACCTAGTTCAGTGCTGGGTTCACAGGTGCGCATGGGACCCTGGGACTGGTAGGTAGGTTCTGAGATCAGAACTCTGCTTCTCATGCTTGCATAGTGAGTGCTGTTAAGGGCCTAGCTGGCTCTTCCATCCTCAGAACTCTGGTTTCCTAGTTAACATTGTTGTTATTGTCCTTTGAGAATTCGTTTGTTTCCACCTTGTTGTCTTTCACAGGTGATTTTGACAGAGAATCTAATGGTTTCCCTAGTAACATGTTTTATTGGCTTTCTAAAATGGAGGTCGGACTCTTGGCACAGAGGCAAGGAGGATCATAGGTTCAAGGCCAGCCTGAGCTATATAACGAAAACCTTTAGTAAAGTTCTTACCCAGTTCACAGAGGTCTGGGTCAGGGAGAGATCTTGTCTCAAAAACGAAGGTGCATGACTCCCAAGGAAGGACTCTCAAGGTTGACATTTACATACATGTACATACTTGCATAGTTACAAGCATAAACCCACATGATCATGAAGACACAGACAAGAGACACTGGAGACAGGAATGGAACTGTCATGTTTAGTCAGTGTGCCTAAATGCAGTTCTCCCTTCTAAACCAACATCCTGTAAGCATGAAACACTGTTCTTCACTCCAGCCCCAACCCCTAGTAACCTCTGCTCTCTGTATGAAGTCTCCTGGTGTAGGTGCCTCAAACAAATAGATCATGTAGTATTCTTCCTTTCTGCCTGGCTTACTTCAATAATTACATCTTGTAGAATGTGCCAGAAGATTTTCCTCTTTGTGGCAGACTAGTCCAGTCTGTGCATGCTGGATTCCATCTGTACTTCTCCCAGGTTCATCCCATTTTGCTTTTTTCAAAGAATCTCTCAGGAATAGTTTATTTTATTTAATTTTGTGGGTGTGTGTGCAGACAACATATCACACTTGTTGGGATTCTAGGACAACCTTGTGGGGCTGGATTCTCTCCCTCCACTATGTGGGTCCTGGGGATCATACTCAGGTCATCAGGGTCACTAGCAGGCACCTTTACCCATGTAATTACCATATAATTGCATCTGTTTCTTTGATGTGCATGTTTCAAGTACAGGATTGTTTTCCTCATGTCTATTCTTTAATAGGAGAGATCCAGTCTGCACACAAACTTTCAGTGATCTCCTAAATGTCATAAAAGTTGTCAGCTTGCAAGTGGTTGCATCTCAGGTTTAATTTAATCTATAGCTGCCTGTCCATAGATCACGTTTCTTTTTCCATGCACTTGAATTTTATGTTTTCAAACAGTGTATATTATCTAGCTGTCAATCATCAAGTCTCCAGGTGTTAGCATACTTTTGTCCTTTTATACTGCACAAATTGTTCATTGGATCAGGTTCTTCAGGTTGAGGGATGATTTGATTTCCTGTTTTAATCTTTCCCTTCTTCCTCTCCCTTCAGTACCCTTTCTCTTTCCCTTCTGCTTTACAGTCTGTACAGTTTAGGAGAAGCCAGCAAGTTTCTCAGCAGCCAGCACTGGAACACAGCCAGCAGCAGGTACAACCGAAGCTGAGAGTAGATGGGACTCATTAGACTTGGACTACAGACTTAGAAGTCCAACTCCTAAGACATCATGGCAAGGCCTCATTAATGAAAATATGATCAGCTTTGGGAAGCAGGCAGTCCTGTGTGCCAGTCACTGTCCTCAGAGGGAGGGACTGTCCTCAGGAAGTGTTGAAGACCAGAGTCCCTACTGGAACAGTGGTAGAAGAGGTAGGCAGGGACTAGGGGTAGATAAAGGTGCCCTGGGATAAAGTGAGCACCAAATGACAGGAGCTGATGTACTCATCAAGAGACCCTGTTGTTTTTAAATGAAATATCAATCATTTGATTTTACCAACGAAGCCTGCTAGCTCAGGGAGGCCGAGAAAGCACCCAGCTGATGTTCCTCTTCAGCTAACATCCCATCTGGAATGGTCCTCTTTCTTGCTATCTCAAAAAAACCCCTTCAAATGGAATATCCCTCCCTTTTACTGTGCATCTTTCTATCCATTCTTCTGACTCCTTCTTACTTCTATGGTATTTTCTTAATAATTCTATGTCCACTTCCTGTCAACTGGTTGCTTGCTCTGCCTCTTGAACTAAGGTTGAATTTATTTAATCCTGTTTACAGTATTCAAGGAGAAAGTTCTTGTATTAATAGTATGTGCTATTGGTTGAGTCCCACCACAACTAAAAAAAAGTGTGTGTGTGTGTGTGTATGTGTGTGTGTGTGTGTGTGTGTGTGTGTGTTACAGTAAATAACATAATCTCAGGGTTCACAGTATGATCAAATATCCTGCAACAAGACCCTGTAGAACCCAGCATTCCAGGGTTAGCTTACACAAGGGGCTGATGCTTCTTCTGTGAAGACACTGTTAAGGACTGCTGTTGAAGAGGGCTCTTGGCTGGAGTTGCTAACTACATTAATGATTTATGAGGGCAAAGTCCCCATCTTTCCCTCCTTCAGTGTCTCCTGTAGGTGATTAAACTTCTTCCTGAGCTTCTTGGTGAGACTCAGATGTGTGATGAGTGACCAAACTGCACTAAGGAAGAACTGTTGTGAGCGCTTAATGGGGATTCATTTCCCTGAACCCAAATATAGCACAAATATACAACACAAATGTCCACATTGTTAGTCCTCGGGATTTGTGGGTTAGGACAAGTACAATAAAGCACTTCTTGAAGAAAGGACAGTAAGCGTCTCCCCTCACTGTTCAAGGCAACTGCACTTCAATATGCTGCCCGTGTTCTGCTGTGCAAATTAAATGACTGGAGCAACCCTGGTTTTATCATTCTCTGCATAGTTTGTCCTATGTCTTCCTGTGAACTCCCAGGCTGCAGACAAAGTTGCCAGAAAAGAGCCTCTGAGATCTCTGACAAGAGGTTCCCCTTGTTCAGGCTGTGTACTTGCTACATGCTGCAACTTCTTTCTCTTCATAATTTACTGCTTTCATTAGTTTTCTAAACTATTTGAACAATTTATTATCATTTGTATTTGAGACTCCATCCTGCCCTGCCTAGGCCTTCTGGGCTCAACTCATCCTCTTGCCTCAGGCTCTAGTATACTGGAGTCACAGGCAGCTCAACTCACACGACAAGGAAAAGAAATAAAAAATGAGATAAAATTAGGGAGCTGCTTGTTCACTCAGGGCATGCAGTAAAGTAGAAGGCATGCAATAAAGAGTCAACCTTCTCCTCTCACTGGCTGCCCTTCCTGCACCTTCACCAGATGCAAGCTGGGGTGACTGTCTTGACCACACCAGCAGCTTCACAGTGGGTCAAAGGTGCATCTCCGCAGAAACAGAGAAAGGAACAGATACACAGGTGCTGGCCCTGGTTTCCGCCAGCTCTGGGAACAGCCAGAGATCACTTCCCCCACAAGGACCCTCAGGTCAAACCCTTCTTGTTCTCCACGGGGGCCTTCAGAGCCATGAGTCACAAGAAAATGCCAGTGTAGAGCCCTGTGCGAAGTTTGGCTACACTCAGGCAGGGCTGGGAGCCACAGCAGAGGTCAAGGGCCAGAGAAGCCTGGACTAAACTGTGTTGACAGAAGCCATCTAGAAAAGACTATGGTAAGCAAGTGAATTTCCTGGAGATTGCCCACCATTTTGCATGGCAGTAATGGGTGTGTTCTGAGAGGCAAGGACCCCAGAGACTTCACCCAGGATTGTTTTTCACTGCTGATATGCCTTTCCTGCCACTATTACATAGCTTAGTGACTTTCTAGGTTTTTACCTACTCTGTTGGGCAGATTTCCTACAGAATTAATATGAAGGCATACTTCTATATAATAATATTGTTTAGACAAATTGATGACTTCATAGAACTCCCAAATTGATACATGTAATGTTGTGTCCTCTGTAGAATAAAAGCTGCAAACAGAGCTTTGTAAACCTTTATGTGTCATGGGATAATTGCATTAAGAAAAAAAAACAGGCATGGAACAAATTTACAATCAAGGAATATGTTCCTTCTAGGTTAGGAACGAGGCCACTATCTGATAACTACAGGTCATAAACAGGGAATTGGCAATATATTGTAGGTATATAGACAGAAAATAAAAGATTGACTAGTTTATCTATACAGACTTCAAAATAATAAGGCACAAGGTAGATGACTTGTCTCTTGACAAAACCATTCTTACCTTCTGACATAAAAACTATTGCTTTAAACTTATAATGAACTTGTGGAGAGAGATAATGAATAGATGTGAATGTTTAGTCAGTACTAGTATTAATGCAAAGACGTGTAAACAATTCTGTTGTAACTCCTAAAACTTTATCAACCTATGACAGGAACTATTGCCTTAAACTTATCATACACTTGTGGAATGAAAAAGTCCATAGAAAACCATGTAATCAGTTATCCTGCTGTAACGGTTCTACCTGATAATTGTTGAACAGGTATAAAAAACTAAGAACAACAATAAAATTGTGGCATATCCCTTTTCTGCTTCCTCCAGTGTGCGTATATGTGCCTAACTTTCTTTCTTTCTTTCTTTCTTTCTTTCTTTCTTTCTTTCTTTCTTTCTTTCTTTCTTTCTTTCTTTCTTTCTTTCTTTCCTTTCTTTCTTTCTTTCTTTCTTTCTTTCTTTCTTTCTTTCTTTCTTTCTTTTTCTTTCTTTTTTTTTCTTTCCTTCCTTCCTTCCTTCCTTCCTTCCTTCCTTCCTTCCTTCCTTCCTTCCTTTCTTTCTTTCTTTCTTTCTTTCTTTCTTTCTTTCTTTCTTTCTTTCATTCTCTCTGACTCATGAAGAGTTAATAAACTCTGAGCCTCTTGCTTGGCCAGCTAGAGGCCTTCTGATTCAAAGAATAAAGGGCCAAAGTAACTAAGTTTTTTTTTTCTTAATCCCCTGCTGCTATCAGCAGGAGTCAATTGCCAGAAGCCATCAGCCTTTGGCTTCAAGAGAGTAATTGCCAGAAGCTATCAGAACAGTAAGAGAGAGTTAATGGCTAGAGGTCATC
>JAPYYD010007246.1:0-10437 GCA_028551405.1 Uromys caudimaculatus
TATCATTTGCTGAAAGCATCAAACCCAGAGGTTTAAAGATACTTTCTATAATGAATATACCATTATGGATATTTTTTGATAAGCAGTATTTTTTGTATGTGTTTGCCATCTTGATCAGTTTAAGCCAATTACCTAATCCTTTAATGATTTCTCTGTGTAGAATCCCATTCTGTCCCCATGTGATGCTTTCTTTGCTGTTACATAGAGACTGCAAAGCTTTTACTTAAGGCCAGCCAGGCAGCCAGAAACAGGCAACAGACAGACACATACAAAGTACACACATAGACTCATACACAGAGAAAAAAGACAGACACACAGGGATAGATTCCCAAGACAGCCTAGAGATAGTCACAGACTCAAACTCATGCAACAGACAGAAAGAGGATGGAAGGAACTGGGAACATGAACTAGAGAATTCAAATTTAGACTTACTCTTTGTTAAATGTCTCTGAGGGAAAGGCTTTTGTTTCTTTCTTTAATACAACTCAGATGCATTATTAATCTTCTTTGTATTTAATCTATTCACATACACAGTATCTATTAGCTGGTGAAATCATTTTTTTTTCAAAACCATGATGTGGGAAAGAATAATACTCAAAACCCCTGGAAACAAGTAGCCCTGCCATCTGAAAAGTGTCTATGGTCTCAGAATTTTGTGTTTATGGAGAGACCTATAACTCTGGGCTTGTGTTTCTGAGCTCTCACCTCCAGGCTGAGCTGGAATCCATTTAAACCAATCACAATCATTACAACACTTTTTGAACCTCAGAACTCATCAGAGAAACCTGGTCTTGATTATAATCACAAGAAAAATAAATTTTTATTTATTTATTTATTTATTTATTTATTTTTATTGAATATTTATTTATATATATTTCAAGTGTTTCCTGGTTTCCCCTCTGCAATCTCCCTGTCTCATCTCCCTTCCCCCTGCTATTATGAGGGTGCTCCCCTACCCACCTACCCACCCACTCCTATCTCACCACCCTGGCATTCTCTTGTGCTGGGGCATCTAGTGTATCTAAAGAGAGTTGGGTTATTCTGGAGTCTCTTTTCTCTAGCCTATGCAGTTGTGCATGGGTTTACAAAGAAAATTATAGAAAAGAGTCAGGAAACCATGTGTGCACAGATGGTTTAACAGTGTAGTATCTATTATAGTTCTATTTGTAGTTGTTTGTTTGTTTGTTTGTTTGTTGTTAGAAAAATCTAGATAGTTTTACCAAGGAGTTTCTCTGTTTTACTCCCCATACTACACTACAAGCAGTAAATAATATTTTTCATCACCTAACATTATTTCAATTCATCATTTTCTTTGATTGAGGTATTCCAGCAACTCTACCTTGTTTTCAAGTCCGATATTCTGTCTCTCAAAGGAACTCGGAGTTACTTTTCTTCAGCTCATTGCATTTTCATTTATTTTCTCATTTCCATATTTTTAAGAGTGTTCCTAACCTGTAATTGAACACAATTTTCATATCCTTAGTAGTCCTCATTTTCTTCAGGCATCTGCTATTGTTTTCTTGTCCACGATTCATGTTGTTCCTGTCCTCTTTGAGTTCATTAACATGCTCTACAAGTTTTGATCTCCTTGATCCTGACTCTGGTTTTTCAATTGGGCATCTTGCATATCATGTGAACTTATCTCCTTAGGAGATAAATATATGGTCTGTGCTTTGAGACTAGGAAATTTTATCTTTGTTTTACTTTGTTTTGGAAATGAGTCCTGAGCATCAGAATTTAGGAGGATTGCTGTCTTTTGTGCATTTTTAGACTATGGGTCTGGACTGGCAATGTGAGAAGTTAGGCAGGATTGAAGGGACTGAAGTAGGAGAATAAATTCCTCTTTGTTCTTAAGACTCCATTCTAAGTTAACTTGCCCTTAGAGAGGCATGACCGTTGAGAGCTGAGAAAAATCATGAAATGTCCTTGGCAGTAGCAAAATAGAAACATCAACTTCTGCTGGTTGATAAAAACAGTGTGGGCTAAGAAAACATAAGTCCTTCCCTGGTCAAGGTGCTCCTTTTTGATGTATGGTCTGCTAACAGTCCCTCCTGTGGTTTAACCAGGTGCTGTAAACCAATTAGCTTAAAGACCATCATTCCTCTCATGGAACACCTAGGCTTGGAAACCCATGCTTGTGTTTTTTTCCTTTATAAACCCCCTTCACTTAGACCTGGGGGTTCACTCTCCTTCCTGTTCTATCAGGAAAGTCGATGGCCCAAATTCGAGCTTGAATAAAAACCCTCATGTTCTTACATTGCTGTTCTGATTCCTGGTGGTCTCTTAGGGTTTTTACAATCAGCACAACATAATAACTTGTATCTGAATGGATCAGAACTCAGGTTCTGGTCCTACTACATCCAATTCTGGTCTAGACTATCAGCAAGCTTGTGGGGAAGCTGTACACTGTAGGTCCTGGGCATCCTGACAGTTTCATTTGTGTGGAAGGCAACCTGTAAGAGAGCTGGAGGAGGGGTTCCTGATGGGGAGGGTGGGCATACCTGCCTGATCAGATGTCTTTAAGAAAAGAACAACAAAAACAAAAACAAAACAACCAATCAGAAAAACAAGGAAGGAAAAAACAAACAAACAAACAAGACCAGCTGAGAGGAACTGGGAAGCGAATTTAATAGAGTCCAAAGTAGGCGGGCACAGAAGAAACATGTAACAGGAAGCTGCTGAACACTAGGTTTATCCAGAAGGAGTTGCTCCAATGAACCAGACCATAGTGAAAGGAAACTCCAGTGTTCCAGCATGCTCTGTTTATCTCGGCTGCCCTCATGGTCAGGAAGTCATGGTGGAGACTAGTATCAAGTATTTGAAGTACCCAAAACTTCCTTAAGTTGCAGGTGCTGTGTGTGGCATCCTAGGAGAGTCACCAGTCTGCAGTCACTTCTGGAAGCTGCCAGGTCAGAGGAACTGTGGGTCTGGAAAACTGGCAGGATCAGAGCAGGAGTGTGGAGCAGGGATGCATTCTCTGCAGCCACTCTCATAATTCTGTTGTGGATATTATACAATTGTCAGGAAGGTTGAGATCCTGTGAACTGGGGTTCATTGTGATGTTTTATTCAATTTTATAGTTTTCAGAATATTCTTCTGAAATAGCCTTGTAGATCATTTGCAATATCTGTAGTTTATACATTGAGATTCTCTTTGCTTATGCAGTAACAAAGCTCCCCAAATTCAAATTCACCCATACTTTCTTAACTCCTCTGCTCCTCCACTTGCTATTTCAACAGAGTAGCCTTTTGCCAGAAGAATGACTGTATATGCATTACCAGAGCGCATTGTAAATATTAGTCATATGAGGATCCGGTGTAGATTTTGTTGAATCAGAAATTGTTCATTATAAAACACCATTTTGTTGGCTGGAAGTATTAACATTTACTGAGTAAAGTTATACTCTAAATTTTTCACTGAGATATATGCACTCTTTGATGTAGACACACCATTCAGAAATACGTCTTCATAGGCATAGTTATTAATGTTACACCTTAGATCTGAATGAACCGTGAAGACAGGATAGTAGGCTCTGTTAACCCTGAGTGTCTCCAAAGAAAAAACAATCCCACCATGTTAGTAAGCTTTATTAAATATCACATCCTGACCAAGAGATGGACTTTGTACACATGCTACAAGGATTTGTAAAGACAATAATATAGACCACTGTAGTTTCCCATGAGTCTTTCTTTGTAGTTTTTTTCAATTTATTTTTGTAGTTTTCCCATGAATCCTATGTCATGCAGCTGATAGCATTCCAGGAAGGTACCTGGTTCTTGGGCGAGTGGTGGTTATGCGTAAATTTTAGACTTTACAGTGTGAGGAAAAAAAGATAGATATCTGGCTAGATCCAGACTGAACCAAGTCATGAAAAAAGTGGGAGGCTCTGGAGGAAGAGAAGGGAGGATATAGGGGCTGGTCCAGAAAGGAACCAGGAGCCAAGAAAGCACCCTGTCAACAGTGTCCAAGTTGATATGTTAATAGGCACCCCAGGTAGCCATTTATCCTGAATTTCTTGAGACCTAACAATGTCCTGGCCAGCACAGTATATGTGTTGAGAGAGGCTACCAGGCCAGGGTATTTCAATAGATTCAAAACTCACTATAAATTGAGACAAAATTAGACAGCACACTCAGAATAATTATGATTACTCACTTCCGTGAGAAAAACAGCTCCTTGGTTCATGAAAAGCACTCTGCCTGTGTACACTCATGGTCTGTTGAGTTCTGCGCTCTATATTTCTTGCAGGTCTGGGAATGCCTAGACCCTGTCCTCATGGCTATTTTTCAGACAGTTCTTGTTGAAGAACTTCAGCGGTCATGATTTGGTGGGACAGAATAGTGTCCATGCAGTCTTCATTGCTTCTCTTCAGTGTTCCTGGGAAAAGGACTGTGAGTGTGTGTGAAGTGTATGAAGGAGGCCCATAGAGTAAACTGAAATTCTCAGAGGAAATGAGCCAGTTTCCATGGTATCTTCTCTTTTATTCATGATAACCTTTGCCAGTTGTTACCATCTTTTATTTTTGTATCATGAGAAGTTCCAGGTTCTTTTTGTACAATGTTTTCCCATATTCAAGTCTCCCTATGCTCAGCCAAATCTGCTCACCCTTAAAACAAAGATGAGAGCCCAAGGCCAAGGAGACTGTAACAAAGGATCCAGGTATGTTAGAGGGATTGAACAAGGGGTGGGGCTCACCTGTCAGTAGAAAGAGGAGATGAATGTAGTTTTACCAGATTCCATTTCAGTAATGATTATGGAAAGTTTCACTGAGAATAATTAGACGTGATGATAGGATTTCTCATTCTAGGCAGTGCAGTCACCAGTGAGCTAATTGCAATATTCGATTTGTTTTGAGTTTTTGAAATAACTGTTGTCCATTGAAAACAGTTTCTTTTACCCAGCCTGAAAACAGCCTCAGGCTGTGGGTGTGACAAGGGTCATTTATATTTGTAGCAAAGGTCAGTAATAGATTCCCTCCTAGGGCCTTTGACCTTCCATATTGCATTTTAGCCAGGTTCCCACTGTAGCCTCTGTTTTTTTGTTTTGTTTTTTCTTGTGGAGCCAGCCTTAGCTTGAACTAGAAAACCCTGTGTTACCCACAAATAGTCTTGCCACTATGGTACCTGTGGCTATGCCTTACATGGAAAATTGATATTGTAGCACACAGAACATAAATCTATTGATAGCTCTGCCCCCTGCCCCATTTTGCATAGCAGTTTTGGACATTATGAATGCTTCTACCAAGGAGTTCAACATACTTGTTGACAAAGGGAATTGTCTGGCCTGAGTTGGTTTTCTCTAGAATGTCCACTTGCTTTCTGAATCATCTATTCTGTCTACTCCAACTGTTTTCCTGTCCTTGATTTGTGTTTTCACTGATGCACTGTGTCGAATTAGTCCTGATTAGAGTGGAATAATTACTGGTGAAAATTTCTGTACTGTTTGTTTTTATTTTGTGTCTTTTGCTTTTTTTATCTGAGGTATGTTTCTTCTCTGATTACATTCTTTAGAGTGTTTATAGTGAACAAATCAGATTTTACCAATGGACTGTAAAAGTAACTTTCATTCTCCTATTTTAATTGTGGTCTGGGAGGCTTACTGTCTCTGTCTGTTAACCTAGGTCTAGTCCTGGAATCTTCTAGCCTCGATACAATGTAATCTAGGCCTAGAGTGTTTTCATCCTCTGCAGTTTGCTGCTGAATAAGCTACCCTTTCTTGTTCTTTCTCAACTCTTACCTGCCTGGTTCAACTCAGCTGTTCAGGCTCAATCTCCTCTCCTAGCTGAGCTAATCAATCTGGCTCTTGTCTCAGACACTGAATTGCTCTGCTTGACCTTAAATTAACTGTAGCAATCTTTTCTAATCTTCTGGCTCCTTCTCTTTCTCTTCCTCATTCCGTCTTTACCTGTGCTTAGCATGTTCTCTCTTCAATTTGTCTCTGTAAAACTCTCCCAGTAAAACTGCTTCCTTCCCCCTCTCTGTTGCTCTATCCTATCAACTGTCCTGTACTGCTCTCCATGAATTCTACTCTATTCCTTTACTGTATTCCCTTCTTCCTGTACTGTTGTTCTCTCCCTTAAGTACCTTCCCTTTCCTCTCTCTTCTCATGACATTTGAGCATAGCCTATTTTGTCAAATCTTTCTCTGATTTGTCACACATACATCACCCAATTAGACATCACTTTTGAATTGGGATCTTCCTTCTACATAGTAACCAACCTTCAAATTTGGGTTTGAAGTAAGTATGAAGGGCTTGCCTGTATTCCAACCAATGTGATTAAATGTGTGTTGTGGGGCAGAACCACACTCTAACTAGGAACAGGTTCAAATATCCCAACCTAATTTTTCTTTCACTGAGTTTATATCTTTGCAGTCTTAAATTGATTAATTTTAGATGTTGAAAGAGTCTTGCATTCTTGATGTGAACACGGGTTTCCTTCCATTTCCATATAATTTAGCAACTATATCTATATTCTGGCAAATGTTCTGTAATTTTTCTTTGCATACATTTTATGTGCATATTGCATATTCTTCTGTTTACATGCTTGGGGTTTAGAGGCAAACCTACTCTGTATGATATCTTTCTAGTGTTCCTCTTCTTCATGGTTTATGCAATATTATCCTTTTGGCATTAGAATGAGGTTTGCCTAAGGAAAGGAGAATTCCATGCTAATCTGTCCAGTCCTTTGACCCTATCAGATGAAACTCTTCCTGCTTCAGTCTGAGCATATCCTTGATGTGTGTTCTACTTCTATAATGGTTTGTTTGCTTGTTTCTTGAACTCTTCATTTCTTCTTCATTTGTGATGCAGTTGTGCATAGCTCTCTACAGTACTGCATAAGGTAACACTGGCATCATTGTCATAGATTGCAATGTCCCCTTTTTAGTTCTAGTTCTAATACATATACATACTTTATTTTAGTTTAAAGAAGCTGAACAATATTTTGTCAGGAATTTAGTGTATTCACAGAAACAAGTCTGTTATATTGAATCACTGCATTCTCTTGAGTCTCCATTAATTTCTACATAAACTTACTAATAACTTTCTCTGTACTATTTTAGAATGACTCATTTTCATTCTTGTAAGTCCTCATGTATATTCATCATTATGTGAAAATATCTTTCACAAGCAGTGTCTCACTGCCAAATTTTTCAGTGTATCTTTGTTACAACACTTATGTGCATTTGTCTTTCCTTGCTGAGCTGACACTCATCCTGACACTCTAAGAAATTATTCTTCATGCTCCATTCACTCTGTCTCACTTTTTATTCATTTATGTCTCCAGAGTAGCTAACTAAGTATCAAACGGTAGGACAACCCAGTGACTTGTGCCAATTCTTTTTTCTTAGAGCCTACCCCCACTGTCATACTTTATTTAGTAATGTTCCACCAACTACATTCCCCAAAACACTGTGACCAACTGGGGATCCAACTGCAAAAACATAAGCCAATAAGAAACATATTCATTCAGACGTATATAACCAGTTGTCTAATTCTTGCACATTTAACTGGTTTTGATATTAACGTAGGAAATACAGGTTTAATTTCTTGTTTGGATTTACTGTTTGTTTGTTTGTTTGTTTGTAAAACAAGGTCTCACCCTGCACACTTGACATTCATGTATCCTGATGTGGAGACCAGAATGGATTCTAGCACACATAAATCTGCTTGTCTGAACCGCTGAGTGCTAGTCTTGAATTACACTTTTATCTTTTACTAATTCTGCTGGCATACAACAAGTATTTTGTTCATTTGTATCACCTATGACTCCCTTGATTGAGTAAGCCAGCCCCTTCAGCTTGTTTTGAAATACTGTGGTTTTTCTTGTGCATGCTGTGTGTTCGTGGATTGGCCCTCAATTGAGTTACCGTCAGGCTTACAGAGTTAATTTCTCATTTCATTTCAGATTGAGGATTCCTTAGATTTTTATCTCTCTCGATGCTATGTTCACATCCTACATTATCCTAATTATTTCTGTAGCCACAGAATAGCAATGCACATTGTTACAACATTTAGATGTGACAATAGCTGGGTACATCTGGGAGTTGAGGAAGCCAATTTCTGAGAGACTTTCCTTAGAAATGCTAGATTAGAATGCTACGAACTTGTACAAGATTCCCAGTGTCGGAACAATACATATACCTATCTGAACTTTGTCTACTGTAAAAAGATTTGATATAAAATGTGATAGTAAACTTTGCCTGGAAAGCTCAAAAGTACAGAATTATCTAATCAAAAGTAAGTGTGTATTTGAGGAAATGTCAGTTCCAAGTTTTAAAGTAGAAGTTATAGTGTTCATGGTGACTTCATGGTGGAAGCATGTAGAAACCATGGGATATTCTTTCCATCCTAGAATGACCTGCTGTTCAGTCTCCATGAAATGGAAGGTGTACTTTTCCCATTATAGACATGGACAGAATAATGTCGTGCTGCACATTCATTTTATGTATTTACTGTTGTTGATATTAAAGCACAGCCATTTGCCTTGGAGCAGGATTTCATGATCTGTTGCTTATAGAGATGACAACAATACTCAGCCTGCATGTCACAGTCAAGAATCATAAGGTGACATGCTACAAAAATGTCCTGATTATTCCCTTGAATATTTATGCATTCCTATGTCTATTTTTTCATACTTACCTGATGCTGTCCACTCATGCCCTAGTTGTTGACTTTTAAATATTGTAAATATATGACAGTATTTTATCTTTTCTTGCCTCTCAAAATTCTGTTGTATAGAAAGCCCTGTTGTCACTAACTTTTCTATCACACAAACCAGGGATTATCCCCATTTTTGTGCATAATACAATTGTTACAATATTTACAGAGAAACAATCTGGTCGAGTATTTGCGTGTCTCTTTCTTTGCTGTCACAGATATTACAAAGCTCTTGGAGTTTACTTTAATCTGTGCTTTCTACATCCCTTGTTCTACTGCTTGCATTTTCAGGTGAATGGCCTTTGCTCAAGAAGTGCCCCAGGGCACTTGCACTGTTACCCTCTCTTCATTCTTGTCCTTTTATTCACATTTTAATCCTATCTTTGTGTTTCATGTGTGATCTGAGGCACGGTTATGATGGTTAACCATGGTGTCTTATATTCATAATTCTATATGCCATTGTACATGACAGCATGGATTTCCATTCCTCCCCTTCCTAGAGCATGTATTGTCTTTCCGTTTCTTCCCTGATTTTGACTTTTTGCCCATCAATCTCTGAATTGGCACTTTTGCATGGAAACCACGTTTGTCTGATTTAGGCTGAAAGCTGCACCATGCTAGCGTGTAGAGAGAGCCATTTAGATGCATTTCTAGTATTTCTACATTTAGCAGTATGTAAGTTACAAATTCCTTTTTTGCCTGTGGCCTTTAGAGTGACTTTTGACAAGCTTCCATTGCCATCTATGTATTTCCTTATAGACTGACCTTAGTTCTAAACAGTAAAGTTCCTGTCACCTACAAAATACTCTTGTCATTATTACTCTGATGGAAACACATTGCTACACAGGTTAGTATTACAGGAAAGGTGTCAGCATCTAGTAACTGCCATTGATGACTCCTTACACCCAGCAACCTACAGAGCGGTTTTTACCAGTTTGTGTGCTACACCAGGATATTTAAGATTATTTTAGACACTCAACATTCTTCTGACATCTCAAATTATTTTTAAGGAATGTATAAAGCCAAATAATACTATCTTGTATTTTTTTAATAGCTTATTAAGTGTCTTATCAGATTGGAGTATTCTCTTGGATATTTGTAGTTCTTGAGTCAAAGAATTATATTTCTTGTAATTTGAGAAAACTTGCCTTCCCTGTATCCTTTTCTGACATATTGAAATTATTCTGTGAATTACTTGATATTTGTAAGCACTGCTGCACTGTGACAAGTTAGTGTGGAGGGTTTGTACATCTTTGACTTTCCTCTGAAAAGAGTAGAATGATGACGGCTGTTTTCATCTTTCATAATAATAGGCATAGGATGTTGGCTATTATCTTCATTAGACTGAGAGATGTGCCTTCTGTTCTCAAAATATCCAGGCTTTCATCATGATCCACTGTGATATTTTGCCCCAAGCATTTTATACATACATCGGCACGGTTGTGAGCCTTCTCTCACTGTATGTGTTTTGAGTCTTCACTTGTTTGGTTTGTGCCTGTTAAAACAATCTTGCATCTCTGGCATGAAATCAAGTTGAGTTCACATTCTCCATCCATTAGAGAGAGTCTTTTTCCAATGTGCATTGGGGCACCTTGACTGTTACTTTTTTCTTTGTACATATTTTATGGCCATTTGCTTTTGGATACAGATAAACCAGCTTTGTATAATAGCTGTACAACATCCCTTTCCTTCTTTATTCTGTAATATTCTTTGTGCAAGATTATTGTGGGATTTTCTAAAGATTTGTGAATTCTGTGCTGCATCTATTTAGTCCTCAGA
>JAPYYD010007247.1:0-10436 GCA_028551405.1 Uromys caudimaculatus
CATAAAGCAATGGAATAAAATAAATCATCCAGAAATTAACCTATACTGTTACCGCCACCTAATTTGACTATGGTATCAAAAACACATATTGGAGAACATGGCACATTTTCAGCAAATATTGATGGTGTAGCTGGATATACATATAGAAGAATGAAACCAGCTCCCTATCTCTCACCATGTACAAAATTCCATTGGGAACCAATCAAAGACCTCAGTGTAAGAATCACAGTTTGAGACTGCCACATGAGGGCATAACCCAAATACTTCAAGAAACAGGTGTAGGCAAGGGCTTTCTGAAAAGGACCCCTAATACCACAAAAAATAATCCAAAGAATTGGCAAGTGGAGTTACATGAAAGCAAGATGGTTCTGTAGTGCAAAGGAAATAGTGTCAGCATCAAAAGAATGTCTACAGTATGAGAGAAAACCATTGCCGTTTATACATCTGACTGGAGATTAATAGGTAGAACTACAAAATCACCCCAAACATGAACCATTCAACATAGACAAACCTATTGAATAGACAGCTTTTAGGAAGGAAATATAGATGGTCAATAAGTATATGAAAAATTATCCAATTTAAAACAGCCATTAGTTATTTCTGAAAATTTCAAGAAAATTTTGGATCATAATTCATTGCCCATAAGTGAAGCCATGGGAAATTGAAGCACAACAAGGGGACTACAATATGTCTAAGATTGATATCTTTAAAAGTATAAAATGATGACTTAAGAAGTTAAGAGTTGAATAAATGGTAGAGATACCTTTTTTCTGGACTAGAAAACTCATGTTCATATGACAGACTCTTTGAAAACTCATTTTGAGAGTTAACAGCTTATATTCATAACCTAACAGAAATTATAGTATACAAATTGATAACACTCAAAGAAAGTGAAAACCAAAGTCAGTTTTGGAAAAGAACAAAACAGGTGAACTTGGAGCTCTGACTTTCAGTCTTGTGATTGAGGAAAAGTGACAACAGAGAAACACAAAGTGTGTGTCAGACTATGGACTGTTATCACAGGCAAGATCACACGTGGGGTGCTGGGGAATCAAGCAAGTTTACACTCTCTAGACATGTGCCGTACCACCGAGCTATATCATCAGATCTTGGATTTATTGAGAGAGGTCCTACAATGTAGCCTAGACTGGCCTCAAACTCACATTCCTCCTGACCCCTCCTCTTGAGTGCTGGGATTACAGGTGTGAACCACCACCCTGGGATAGATCCGCTCTTCAGCCATCTATTGCTATTTGAGGAAAATGGAAAGACTGTTCAATAGACCTTAGTGTTTGTAACAAATGGTGGTGAAAATTAAGATTTCCATACATCAAAGCAAAACAAAAAAGAAAATGCACTTTAGTCTATCTCCCCCACATTCTCTAAAGTAATCAACACAAACCAGATCACAGATTTCACCAGTTCTCCAAATACTAAAGGAACTTACAAGTTACTTTTCTTTATGTAAACAGAGAACGTCCTGGGCAAAAGTCAAGCAACATATGCAGAAGGACTGGAGTGAGCTGCTGTCAAGCTGCATGCACAAAAGGGAGCTGAAGCCAGTGAAGAGTTGACTCATGCAGCTATGGATTAAGTAAGAAATGGCAGGTTGAACATAGTATTGTAAGACTCTGATGAGCCTTAGCTACTAGGGCCCCCTCCCCACCCCTAGTGGACCACACAGAGCCAGAGATTGGTGCAAAAGCAAGAGGAATTTATTCTTTCAGCATGCTGTGGCCGTCCTGCACCCAAAGGAGAGGTGACCTCGGGTATCTTGTTTGGCGAGTTTTTATAGTTTCCAGGGGCAGAATGGAGTGACAGCAACTAGGCACAATATGATTGGCAGAACAGTGTGACTTTCAGACTGATTGGTCCTTAGGGAATGAGGTAGCAAGGGCTTCCCTTATCTGCAGGTGGCCAATGGCCTGTTCCCTCTGTGGTCTTTCTGAGGAATGTAATCAGCCTCTTCCTTCTGGAGGGGAGGGGTGCCTATGTGCTCTGGGCTATTCTGAGGTCTGGTAGAATTTTCCAGCAGTCTTTAGTTAGCTGACCTCCTCAGTATGCCCATAGAATTAGTTCTGAAAAGGTGAATTATTCTACTGGGAAAGGTAACAGGGGTTTCACTGAGTTTGGGGTTTAGGCTTTTGGTTCTAAAATAAACATGCTGAGAACAGCAATACCCTTCTACTTAAGGTGAATGATGTTGATTATCACAGGAAACTTGGATGCTCTGTCTTGTTAATATAATCATGGAATGATGTGTCTGAAATCTCATGGAATTCCTAATATCTTTGTGCTTCCAAATAAATTATTAATTTAAATGATAACAACCAGATAACTGAATAAGGATGCATATTTCCAAGTAGCGATAGCACCACTTCCAGCTGATGACTGCCAAGTGTGGGGGGAAAGCCAGGAGAAGGAGTGGAAGAAAGAATTATATATGTAACCTGCCCCAGCCCACTGGGACACTGAACAGGGGTCCTGAGGGGCTACGACCACTGCACAAAAAGAGACAGAGACAAGTGTAGAGTGGTGACAAGACAGGTGTCTGTTCAAGCCACGAAGATGAACTTTATGTCCAAGCTTTTTATAGGGTACAAGTAGAAGGAAGTATGAGAATCTTAAACAATATAGAAGGACTCTTAAACAATGTTATCGGGGCTTTAGACAATGCTATAGGGGTGGGGAGATTCCAAGGAGTACAGGTTCCCAGCCACCAGGACATGTTACCAAGGGAACAATCCATGCTCTGCTGACCACCTAACCGCAAAGGGGTCATGCTGACCTGGGAAAGGATCCATCTCCTAGGAGACAGAACCTAAATAGAAGCCTAGTTCTCAGAACCTGAAACTCAGGCCTATTTCTACCTACAAGCCTAACTTCTATCAAAGATGGTTTCTCTCAGGCTAATAAGAAAGCTGCAGATCCGTTGGTTCCTGACAGTCACCTGTGGCTAAGTCATTACTTAGAGGGACTGGAAGAATAGATACAGGCACATACAGAGAATGTTGGGATGGTGGTGGTGGAAGATGTCAAAGCTCTCCTATGCAGGTGAAGAGGTAAAAATAACCAAGCCAGCTCAGTCAGTCAACAGGTTCTCTAGGGCAGGAGTGAGGATTAAAAAGATAAAGACAATTAGATAACATGGTAGCATGACCCCAGCCAGCTCTGAGGCTGAAGCAGATTTATTTTTTTCCAGTCTGCTTTTATACCACTTTAAGTACATGCAAAATGATAAGATCAGTTCTGGGTCAAGGAACAAGCAAGGCAATAAACAAAATCCAAAAAAGGTAAACACCTTTCTAGGGGCTAGTCAGGATGACCAAGACAAAAGGACTGCCACACATGCCTTCACTGAGCCAGCTTTGAGCTTTGCATTAACTCAAATGTACATGTTCTTAATCTGGGACTACTTCCTGAGTCCTGGCCCAAAGTCGGATTCCCATCTTGAGCTTACTTCTTTTGTCCTGGACCAAAGTCAAATTCCCACCAAGTGTCTAGAAGCAAGTGGCCCCAAAAAGCTCTCAACATAAAAATATAAATAAAGTGGGAATCTGAACTTTTGTATGTTGATTGAGGATAAATTGAACATGTCTAGGGGAGTTCATCTTACATTGCTAAATTTACAAAGTTTGGTCATATAAGTCTGATTCTTATTAGTAGCACACTTATATATTCTAGAGCCTGCTTACAGGGAATTGGCTTATAGTCTGAGTATATAGCAAAGGACCCTTTCTCAAGCATGTCTTTAATGATGGTACTCTGCTTCAAAATCTGTAGTGGCCTCCTGTGGAAACTTATAAGGTATTCTCAGTCTTTGGTACCTTCTTTGGTTCCTTCAACCGTTCTTCATCACCTCCCCAAATGCAAGCTCCATTGACACAGGACCATGGGGATGAACAAACACCCATCATCAACATCTACATTCTTACAATTTTCCAAGTAGAGTCATGTATGATCAGGGCCTATGATCAGAAATACAGGCCTCTGAGAGAATTGGCTCTAGATAGAACCTGGATAATTACTTTGTTTTAAATTAGTTCCTCTAGGACATAGACTCCTCTGGGATGCAGGGCCCCTTAGGCCTAGGGGTAAACAATGTGAGCAGGTGTGGTGCACACACAGGTGATGGCTGTCAAGCCCATCCTTCCTATGTTTATGATGCATAAATGGGAGCAGGATTTTAGACCAGGGCCCTGGAGTTACACTGAGATATTTCTGGGTAAGTTGGCCAAGGTGGGGAGTGGAGGTGGTGAGTGAGCTGATGTCTCACTGTCCTTACAACCTGAGAGTCTTGATTTTACTGGTTTTATGGCATTCTATAGGATTTGTTTATGTAATTTATTAATGAAAGCATTTATTAGCATTAGTATAAAATGCATTCTCACAAATTGAATCACATGATGGCATCTCTGTGAGAAATACATAGGTTTTTAGCCACTGGCTATATCATTAAAACACTCATTTGTTCAGAATAATTCAGAATACATTGGACAGCTTCCCTCCAAGAGGTTATGGTCATCACATTTATTGGGGATCTGTTCAAAAGTTTGTGCTAAAATATTATGTCATTTTATTCCTCTGACTGTGGTCAACAGACCAGCAGAGCTATCATTAATTGTAAAATTTGAATTTCTAACGTGTAGAATTAGGTTCTACCTAAAGCCTACCATGTCAAAATCAGCATTTAGTAATGTGACCAGGTTCTTTATATGTAAAATGGGTTTTTAGAAACTCTGTTCTTGATTTATTTTTCAGTGCTGGGGATTGAACTGAGTGTCTTGGGAATGCTAGACAAGTACTCTATCACTGAGCTGTATCTCCAGCTTGAAGTTCTGCAGTTTATGACTCTCATGTTTAGCCTTGACTGAGAACTGCGTATGAACCAGGTGAGGGAGATGAGAAGCACTGTCATGGGAATGGCTCAAACTTATATTCCTAATGAGTGGTGCTGTCTTTCAGGTGATAGCCCTTGGCGGTGATTTTTTATCTCAGCTAAATGCAAATTGAAATCTTCCTTATCTTTTAGAAATGCAGCATGTAACTAAGTCACACAGACAAAATTTAATTGATGCTTTTCCTTTTTGTAGTAATAGCACATCATGTCTAAATACGACAAGAAAGCAAGCATTATTAGTATGCTAGACTAAAGAGCACCAGTAGGACAAAATTTCTTGCATCTGGATTCAGTTATTTATCTTTAGAGGAAAAAGGTTCCATGTGTTTCATTGTTCTTCTGCAGCTTTCTTAGTCAGCTCTGACGCACCCAACATATGCCTATTTCTGAAGACTAGCTAAAGCATGGTATCAAAGGTAGAAATTACACCATTTCCTTCTTACCAAATAACTGAATCTATCACATTATTTTCATCCCATTATCAACACAATGGACAAAATATATGTGTATAATGTAATAGGCTCCTAGGTCATTTAAGATGTAAAGGTAGTAAGTATTAGGCAGTATAATATTTTCCATGGAACTGAAGTTATACCTAGGAATTATGTATTAAGATGCTCAAAGCTTCTTCTGAGAAGATACAATAGTTTTGATCAACTTAGATGAGTGTTTGTAGACCTTGAAGCTGAAGGAATCTGTGTCTCTGCCTGAGGCACAGCAGGGAAAACTTTCTAAAACACTGGTCCTGTCCAAGAACCATGCCAGGTGCTGTCCATGCCACAAGATGGTGACACAGTCTTTCTTGCATGGAATCTACATGAAGTCAGTGAAACTAGTGATCAGGGCATTGAGTGCCTTGGGGTAATATAGGACGCTGTGGAAATATGTCAGCAGGTCTCACCTAGAAAGGCATTGAAAATTTAGCTCATTGAATTACATGTAATATACAAGGAGGATAAACTAAGGGTAAGCCAGGTGATGTGGAAACACAGGGGAGATGAGCCCAGGCAGCAACTGAGAAGCTGGTGTGAAGACACTGTGGCTGATAAGTCAGTTACACATTGCTGTGTAGAAAGTGTCAATGCAACGGGCCAGATGATAATGTGGAGGTTGGCCAGGACAACTCTTGAACAATATTTTGTCATTTGTGCCCTTAAAATAATTTTACCTTCATCTTAAAAATAGTGAGCATTTGTGAAATTTTTGGCATGGCAACAAACATCAACTTTTCATCCCCGACAGTGAGAGAGTGAAGAAATTGGATCAGAGTGAGTGGGAAGGCAGGGAAATGGAGTTAAGGCTGCTTTTAACCATCCAGATATGATATTGGCCTGGTCCAAATTTGGGAAATAGAATAAGCATAGTTCAGTTAGAGAAACAAAGCTGAACATAGCCTCACACACATAATCCTAACATTCCAGAGGTGAAGAAAGGAGACTGGTCAGTTTGAAGCCAGTATGGGGCCACAAAGCAACTCAACTCCAAACAAGACATTCTTATTATCCTCTTGAAGGCTCCAGGAACATTTTGGAGAAGAAGGAGAAAAGAATGAAAAGAGAGAATATAGGGAAAAGGGCTGTGAAATTCCATCTTTTGGGCAATACATAGCCATTGAAATCATGAACTCTTGACAATTACGAATGACTGCTGATCAACATGCAGGCATGGATAGGGCTCTACCCCTCACCCCTGAATTCCTTTGTACTTATGGAGTCAGGAAAAGGGCTACCATTGTCTTTGGTTGCCTACACACTGAAAACCCCCATAGACTCTAATGTATAGTTTCCATCCAGTGGTCACACAGATGGTCCTGGATAAATTATTAAGTCACAAAACAAAACAAAAGTCATGCATCTGTGAGAGGGACAGGTAGGAACAGAAGAGATGGTGGATTGGAGTGGGAGGCACAAGAGAAAAAGTGGAGGTTGGAAAGAAAGTAACCAGAATTCATTATATATATGAATTGAATTGCCAAAGAATTAAGTAAATTAATAAAAAACAAAAGAACATAAAGAAGAGAAAACAAATGGGAAGGAGATAATGAATCAGGGATAGAAAAGATATAGAAAAAAAGCAGCACAGGATCTATAGGATTTTATAGATCGCTAGAGAAACAAATATAAGAAAGAAAACTCTTAGGATTCTGACTTTCATTCCTTTCATTTTGAGATATAAAAGATGGAGGAGTGGGTTGGGAAAAGGCCATCGGGAAATGAAGTCTGTAGATCTGAAGATGGCCCTGATAAGTCTAGGAGGAACTAATCACTAAGCACTTGATGGTGGCTTAGTGAAGGAGGTGGGTGTGCCCTGGAAGCTTAGGTGGCCCCTGATGCCATGAGAGCAATTTGAAGGCTGGAGCTACATTATTATGAGGGTGTTCAGAAAAATGCTCCAGGAAGCAGTGATAATGAACACACTGTTAGAAAAACAGTCAGTTGTAGTTACTGAGAGTGAATGGCCATAGCATCATGAGGAGAGTTGGAGACCGCAGAGCTAACCCGTAAGTACGTTTTAGATGGGAGCGAAGAGTCGATGTCATTGATGCTAGTGGAAAAGAGTGTGCTAGGTGGCTGGGATTTAGTCAGGGTGTATTCAGATTGCAGATTCATCTTTCACAATGAAAATGAGATTAAATGTTGTAGAACATGTAGATCATTTGTCAAGAACATATATTTGCTTTTATTTGGATCATTTATTTTCTCTTAAATATCTTAGATGCAGGGCACCACAGAAAGGAATCAAACTGCCATCTCCCAGTTCCTCCTCCTGGGCCTGCCCATCCCCCCAGAGCACCAGCACCTGTTCTACACCCTGTTCCTGGCCATGTACCTCACCACTGTCCTGGGGAACCTCATCATCATCATCCTCATTCACCTGGACTCCCATCTCCACACACCCATGTACTTGTTTCTCAGCAACTTGTCCTTCTCTGACCTCTGCTTTTCCTCTGTCACAATGCCCAAGCTGCTGCAGAACATGCAGAGCCAAGTTCCATCAATCCCCTATGCAGGCTGCCTGGCACAAATGTACTTTTTTCTGTTTTTTGCAGACCTTGAGAGCTTCCTCCTTGTGGCCATGGCCTATGACCGCTATGTGGCCATCTGCTTCCCCCTTCATTACATGAGCATCATGAGCCCCAAGCTCTGTGTGAGTCTGGTGGTGCTGTCCTGGGTGCTGACCACCTTCCATGCCATGCTGCACACCCTGCTCATGGCCAGATTGTCATTCTGTGAGGACAATGTGATTCCCCACTTTTTCTGTGACATGTCTGCTCTGCTGAAGCTGTCCTGCTCTGACACGCATGTTAATGAGTTGGTGATATTTGTCATGGGAGGCCTCATCCTTGTCATTCCATTTGTGCTCATCCTTGTGTCCTATGCAGGAATTGTCTCCTCCATTCTCAAGGTCCCGTCTGCTCGAGGCATCCGTAAAGCCTTCTCCACCTGTGGCTCCCATCTGTCTGTGGTGTCACTGTTCTATGGGACAGTCATTGGTCTGTACTTATGTCCATCTGCTAATAACTCTACTGTGAAGGAGACTGTCATGGCCATGATGTACACAGTGGTGACTCCCATGCTGAACCCCTTCATCTACAGCCTGAGGAACAGAGACATGAAAGCAGCCCTAATTAGAGTTCTTTGCAAGAAGAAAATTCTTTTCTGTCTATGATGGTAAATATTGGGATTTTAAAAATAACGTATTCAGTAATATTTTAACATTGATATAAGAGTACTATTTTATATCCTTTCTTTCAATCATAAAACTTATTTCTCAAATGAAATAATTCAGGGTTGTTCAATGTTTAATGTGTCTCCAGAAATAGCACTATTGTATAGAATAATTGTATCTCACACAAGTTGTCATTTTGAGGTTGGGTGTGCCATATACAGCACATCTGGCATCCATTTCCTGACTGGATAGTGTTTGCAGGGCTCAGAAGAATCTCTGATTAGGGTTAGAGTATACCTATTGATTATCATAAACATATATGACTTTCTTAGAGTATGGTTTTGTCTATGACTCAGACTGTCTGAGACTGTAGTCACCACTACTACCTTGAACACAGATAGTGCTCTGAATCAAGGTTTGCATCAAGTCTGTGGCAAACTTTCAGTCTACTAAAATAGGACCATGGAAAGCCAGATTCTGACAACTTTAGGAAAATTCAACTTTATATGTGACATGAAAGACTTATTCTTTTGATGGTAGTACAAATTCTAGGTAGCGTTAGATGTTAATTTACATCTCCCCCCAAAAACTTTACACTAAATAGTCTTGTGTAGTTGATGGAAAAGTGAGTCCCAATAACTTTCTAGGGCATTTTTCCTGACCCTGGCAAGCATAATGTAAAATTGTTTAATTAA
The DNA here is from genome assembly GCA_028551405.1 of Uromys caudimaculatus. Lineage (NCBI taxonomy): Eukaryota > Metazoa > Chordata > Mammalia > Rodentia > Muridae > Uromys > Uromys caudimaculatus. Next base: position 9,265 of record JAPYYD010007247.1, read on the forward strand.
ATTTCTTTTTTAGATTACCATAATCCAGGCATTAATATTGTCTTATCTTCCCATGTTAAAACTGACTTGACTTAAATATTCAAGTCTTGTGCTCACTGTTCATAAAGTATTAAAAAATTACCTTATCAAATGAAGAAGCATAAATGATATTTGAGCCAATGACTCTGAGAAGCAGCCCACAAAGGCTCATATCTGCAATGCACTGACTCATATGTACAGGCACATATAGCCATTTATGCTCATTCTGCTAAACAAAACTTTTCGTTGTTGAAAATAATTCTTTACTTACCACTTCCAAGAAAACATCCTTACTTTTCATTACTTTCCTTTTGTTTCCATGTCTGATTTGTCTTTTTTCTTTCACATGGTCTCTACTTAGAATGAACTGTTTGTCTTGTGGTGACAGTTTGATTTATGCTTGCCCAGGAGGTGATTCATAACAGGGCCCTACAAGCTTAATTCTGGTCATGAAGAAAGAAGTTGACATCCATTTACCATTCCAGGAGATATTTTTCCTACCTTATTACTTCAAACTTATTGATAAGCTTAGCAGATATGCCTTGTAGTGGTCTGATGTTGATTATATGGAGGAAAGGGAGTCTTTGCAGAAGATCAAAACACATGTAATTGGAATTTAGCAGCATTATGGTGTGAGTTAGTATTGAATCAATTCAAAGCTCAAATTATTCAAATCTGGAGAATTTCCCCAAACTTCCCACAGCCTGAGGAATAGGGTGAATGGCCATTCATTATTTAATCTTAGCTGCATGAACATCATTGTTTAAGTCTCCAACCTTGGTCCATTTATTTTCTTGTTGTTGCCTGTAAGTGATGCCATCCAAACCATCCAGGCCCCCTTCTGTCCCCACTTGAACTCTCTGTCTTTACTGATGCTTTATGACAGACAAACAAGGAATGAAGCTCTTCATTATCTACCTTCCTTTGCTCTTTGTTCTACATTCCACTTCTCAGTTCTCATGGTCCACTATGCATTTGCCCTAGAAACTGAATACTTCTATGTACATATGTATGATATGGTTTTTTTTTTCCTCCTTTTTTATTTTTGATACTTTATATACATTTCCAATGTTTCCCCTTTTCTGAGTCTCCTCTTTGTATACCCCCCATCCCCTCCCCAACCCGCCTCTAGGAGGGAATTCCACCTCCCACCC
>JAPYYD010007248.1:0-10434 GCA_028551405.1 Uromys caudimaculatus
GTTGGCTACCGACTCCTGGCGTCCCAGGCAGAGATTTCCCCCTTTCTACGGCGCTCCTGGTGTCCCAGGCCCCTTCTCTCATTTTTAAAATGGACATCAAAAATTGAAACCTTTAATTTGCATGCATGATGATGTTTGTATTTAAGGAATTAATTTCTTCAATACCGTTTTAACATTGTCAGCCTCATAGTTAATGATTAAACAAATGGCTTTTCCTTTGGTATTTAGTAAATATCTCTCTTTCCATTGTCATTTATTCCATATGGGAGCCACAAATGGTATCATAAATCCAGCAGAGAGAATGGGTCTAAGTTTATTTCATATAACATTGAGTAGAAACTCTCTATCGTATTCACTGGGGGAAATGGTGATTCTTTCATTTTTGAAAGGCTCTGTATTTGTATAACACACACGATGTGAGCATCTTACACTCCAGACGTGGATCTGTCTAAGTTCTTAAGTTGCCCAGATTTAGAAATAGAAAGGACAATTTTCTGTCATTATGCAACTACAGAGCCTCTATCATTGCCTACACAATAGAAGAAAACCTTCCATTGAATAAGACTGAACACCCGGAACCCATGCAAATCTACACAGATGTATGATCTTGGGAGTTACTGGGGGCCAATGAGCTGCCAGGCATGCCACAGGATCAGAGGGACACTGGATCTAGATGCTTCTCCCTCGGTGACAACAGTATCATCAACAGCAGCATTCAGCAAGTGGCGTACTAAAGATAAGGGCTGTGCTACATACTCTTTGAGGACACAGAGTTAACTCAGCCACCCATGTCAAGATTTGTGTCTAGGAAAGTGGAGGCCTCCCTCCTTCCCTTCCCCCAAACATACCTACTGTCTAGTATCTTCCCTCCCTTGATTTGGTTCCAAAACACTGCTCACCATCTTCATTAAGCAAGGTTCTCTGGAGAGACAGAATCAATGGGTTTTACACAGAGAGGGGGGGGTGGACAAAGAATAAGAAGGTGTGGTGGTTTGAATAAGAAATGTCCCCCATATATTTGAATATTTGGTCCCCAGTTGGTGGCACTATTTGGGGAAGTTGTGAATCTTTTGGAACACGGAACTTTGCCAAAGGCATTACTTTACTATGAGTGAGATTTGAGAGTTTCTGGCATCACCCCAACTTCAGTACTCATCTCTGCTTCCTGTGTGTGGTCAGGATGTGATCTGTCAGCTCCTGCTCCTGCCACCACCTTCCCTACTGTTTGAACACTAGCCCTCTACAACCATAAGCCAAAGTAAATACTTCCTTAATTTGCCTTTTGTATTTTATCACAGCATCAGAATAGTAACTAATCCAGAAACCGAGAAGCCCCTCTTATTGCAAGTTTGGGAAGTAGGAAGGTTGGTGGTATGACTCAGTCCAAATCTCAAGGCCTGACCACCAGTAGATCCAATGGTCTGGGATCTAGGGCCAAATGCCTGATGACATAAGGACAGTGCTTAAGTACCAAAGTCTAGTGCACCAAAGACCAGAAACTCTAATGAATATAGGAGGAGATGGACATCCTCACTTAAGAAGAGAGAGAAAAGATTTACCAGACCTCTACATTCTTCTATTCAGTGCTTCAATGGACTGGGTGATAGCCCACACACATATTGGTGATGATTGTATTCTCAATTTACCAATTCAAATACCAGCCTCCTACAAAAACATCTTCACAAATAGATATACCCGAAAATAATATTTCATTGGCTACATGGGAATGCCTTAGCCCAGTCAGGTTGACACAAAGATTTAACCATTATGCCATCTGTTTTATTTAAAATTTACCTGTGTTATCTTGCTTAATGTCTGTTTGCCTCCATGTCATGCATACCCCACAGGGCAAGGACTTTGTTTTGTGTCATTCACTTCACCAAGTACACTTTCACTTAATAAACATTATAACATTCAGTAAGGAATGAATGAGGATTGCAATGCAGTGTCTATCCAAGGGCTCTTCCTAACCAGCAGCCCTTAATCCCAAACATTGTGCTATTTAAATTAGCAGATATCGATTGAGCAAAGTAATGCTTTTCATTCAAGTATTATCAGGCTCTTTGTCCACACTTGCTCCCTTACTTCCCATTCCTCTCCCCACCACCAACATTCTCTTCTTCTCTTCAAATTGTCCCTCTTTGTGGTGTTTGTGTGTAAGTGCTGGATAAACGAGGCTTTGCACATTTTGTCTCATGTAAACACACATGATAGGAATACCACAACTTTATAGAAAAGGAGACAAAAAGGTATAGAGTCTCACTGAGGTCATGTGAACAGAGTAAGAATTAAGCTGGAAAGCTAATGCCATCTAATATAACATAATTGTGCCAGCCTGAACAGGATTGTTTAATGTGGAATTTGGAAACAGATCCATTGAGAATGCATAGATTTATTGATATCTACATGTACATTTAATTACAGCTTGTAAACACTAATGATCCAGAAAGAAAAATGCCTAGGACCTAGTCTAGGTTCTCGTCTGTATTTACCTGTTTATCCTCAAATTACTTCTACAACATGAAAATGTGTTTAATAATTTTTTATTGAGCCTCAATAATGTGTCAAGCTTGATCCATCAAGACACATCATTGAACAAAGATTAACCTGTGCTCATAGGGTCTATAATCTTACAGAAGAAAGAGATAATGAGCAATAAATATAAGAAATAAGTATATCTTATGTTGTATTAGAACAAACTATGCCGGGCAGTGGTGGCGCACGCCTTTAATCCCAGCACTTGGGAGGCAGAGGCAGATGGATTTCTGAGTTCAAGGCCAGCCTGGTCTACAGAGAGAGTTCCAGGACAGCCAGGGCTACACAGAGAAACCCTGTCTCGAAAAAAAAAAAAAAGAAAAGAAACAAACTATAAGAGAGAGAGAGAGAGAGAGAGAGAGAGAGAGAGAGAGAGAGAGAGAGAGAGATATGAGAAGGTGATGGGAGCCAAGAGAACCAAGAGGAGTGAATAGAGAAGATACCGGGTGAAGACTTGATGGAAGTGCAGGTATGAGCCATACTGGGAGGAAAGCTCCAGGCCAAAGGACTTACCCAGAGCAAAGACCTAATGCAGAAGTGTGTCACTTATGCTTGAGAGTGGCGGGAGACCAGTGTGGCTACCAAGGCGTGATCAAAGGGGCAGAAGTAAAAGACAGTCTGTGATATGAAAGTGCCCAAGTTTAAAGGTTTAGTCACTAGCTTATGACTGGTGGGAGGTGATGTAACTTTTAAGGAGTGGGCCTAGTGAGAGCTAGGTCTCAGGAGGTGTGTTCTTAAATGGTGTGTTGGGACCTGCAATGGTTTCCCATCTCTGTCCCAGGATAAAAGGCAAAGTTCTTACTCATAGATTGACAGACATGGCACTGTAAGATTGGTCCCTTTCCTTCCCAACTGTATTATCTTCACAAAATAGTCAATATGGTCGATGTAAAGGAGGGAAGATTTGTTTTGTCTCTTATGTAAGGGTTACAGCCCATGATCAAACGGCCTCATTGCTGTTGAGCCTGTAGTGATAGTGCATCATGGTGGGAGCAACACCTGGTATAGGAAGTGACTCATCTCTTAGAAACTGAGGAATAGAAGCAAATGAAACGGTCTAAGTTGTGAGTCTAAAACAAGCCTGGGCTTACTCGCTGAGACCCTCCCTCAAAAAACAAAAGAAAATTTTTTTAAAAATGTATAGTCTACATAGATACCATAGGTCCCAAACCCACTAGTTAGAATTAGGTATCATTGCTAGTGAGTTTGAGAGCATTGAACCTGCTGAGTTCCTTGACCCATGTGTAGCAAAAGCAGTATCTCCTTCCTTGAAAGAGGGACGCAGCCTCCTATAGCCTGCACACCACCGAAAGTATTTACCAGAGGGGGCCACCTACCAGAGGATCCTGCTCTTCCTAAGATCTACCTTCCCCTACTCTTGTGGTCTCCAGACCACTAGAGTTCCCATTTAGTAGAGCCTCAGGGAGAGAAATGCAGTCAAATTATAAAATCAGTGATGAAATGATTCATCAAGTTTGCGAAGCCCTTAATATGAACCCATGAAAACCAGAGAAACTAAGGGAGTGAGCCCTGAGAGGACTGGGCCAGTTCAGGGCTCAGAAGAGTGAGGGGCAGTGCTCGTTGGCTCTCATTTGTAACTTAGAGTTCCTACAAGAACACTATTATCTCTAACACACTGATCATGGGTCAGTTGAATCTTGAACATAAGGACAACACACAGTTAATTGGGGAATTCTTCCATAGATGCCTTAGTGTGGCATTGAGGAAAGGGTCAGAGGTCTTAGCAAGTCCAGGGATGGTTTATCTCATGACACCAGAGATCTTGAGCTGTTCCTTGGAAACCCAGAGAATGATGGAATAGAAACCTCCCTGGTGAGGAGTCACACATATTGGATATATATATAACAGGAAATGCCCACCATCAGTAAAGATGGAAACACAGTGGAGTGGTACAGACCAGGGAGCAGAGTCCAACCCTCAGAGGCAGTTAAATACAGTGACCATACTGAGCAGCAGGCCAGAGTGGCCCAGGGCTCAGGCAGAAGTGACAAAGGGTGGCCATGTTCTTAGAGGAGATGCAGATGAACAGACCATAAGACTCTTTCTCTACTCCTAAATAAGAAAAGCTTTATGGAGAGAAGAAGCACAGAAATCTGATGTCAACTGCCAAAAGGAGAAGTTGTGATCCCTTGCCACCCTTGGCTCAGTGATTGAAGGGAGGTCACGTTCCCTTGAGAAAAGACCTCACCACGTTGCAAACCTTGCCAAGGCACCATGTAAACTTTATGCTGGGAAAATGGAAATGCACCAAGGTTTCAAGCACATAGGATCTAAAGTGGCACCAATATCAATAAAACTCAAGGTGCTGTGGTGGTCATAGTAAGGAAAGGCGTTCAGAAGTCACATGTTTGATGATTTCTTGTGACAGCAGGCTCAGCAGAGGACCTGAGGGTTAGCAGATCATCCTGTGAATGTTTCTTCAGTTCTAGGCATATCACTGAGATGGGTGCACTCAGCAGCTTCCTTGACCTATGGAAGTAAGAATAAAGACAGCTGGAAGGAACAAGGGGGAAATCCAGAGAGATGAGAAACGGGCAGTACTCCTCTCTAGGTAGAATGGGTGTGACCAACACCACTCTTGGGAAGTGATCGAATGCAGGGGTGGACAACAGAAGCCTCCCCAAAGGGCTCACACCTCCTACTACATTACTAGGCCACTCCACAATGAACAGCCTAGATCAGTTAACATGCAACCAAGAGTAGAGGAAAGATATACTGAATGAATGATGGAGAGAGGTTTTTAGAGCTAGGAATATGCCAGAGCTAGAAAGGCTTAGGGAGTCGCCATTCTTTGCTTTGAAAAAATATGCCTGCATTAGGTGTGTGTACACACATGTGCATTAAACTATAAAAAAAATGCAATATCTACATAGAGGTTGTATTAGTCAGGGTTCTAGAACTTACGGAATGTCTCTCTATATTGAGGGAATTTATTGTGATGACTTATAGTCTGTAGTCCAATAAACCCAACAATAGCCAGCTGTGTATGGGAAGTCCAAGAATCTAGTAGTTGCTCAGTACCAAAGGCTAGTTGTTTCAACTGGTCTTCTGTAGAAGTAGATTCCAACAGACATGCTGGCAAGTACGTGCAAGCAGGTGAAGAAGAGTGAATCTTCCTGCTTCCAATGTTCTTAGGTAGATCTTCTGCAGAAGGTGTGGCCCAGATTAAAGGTGTGTACCACCATGCCTGGATCTGGTACTTGCTTTGTCCCAAGCTGATCTTGAACTCAGAGATCTCCTTACCTCGTCTCCTGGGATTAAAGGCATGTACTACGTTGCCTGGACCTAAGCTTTTCATGGCCACTGTGCCTCAAGATCTCCATGCCAAGATCCAGGTCAGAAACTTATGTCTTCTAGCCTCAAGATCTGGATCACTGGTGAGCCCTCCAATTCTGGATTGTAGTTCATTCCTGATATAGTCAAGTTGACAACCAGAACTAGCCATTACAGGGGTACATAGCTATTTAGATCCCAAAACATTATGAAGGCATCACTAAGGGAAGACTGTCAAGATGTAATGAACAAACAGCCAGATACACCTAAACACATGTGGGAATTGGAAAAGCAAAACACAGGGTAGTCATTTCCATGGTTAGAGGAAGGGTATTTGCACATATCAGTTATGCTTGCTGCTGGGAACACTTTCCAGAACTGTGCACAGTTGTCCTCTTTAGCTGCAGTTTCTCTTTGTACAGCTTGACTTGTCCACAAACCACCAAAACCCAAAAGCCTTGACAGAAGCTTCCAGGAATAAATGACTTGTAAGTTTTAACTATGCATGATATTCTGAGAGAAACGATGAAGACTGGGGCTGAGTTTTCATCACACCTCAGCCTTAGGTGTCCGGGCTGTACATGTTACCCTCTGTGAGTCCTTGTTATCAGATCGCCACTGTCCATGTGCTCAAGTGGCTCTTACACAGTAGCTCAGTGCTGTGATACAGTGTCTATGTCATTCACCACACCAGCTCCCATCACATAAGCAATATATGATATCGAATCACTGTGGAGTTAAGTGCAGTACAGTAGGATACTGAAAGAGAGGCTATGTTTATCTGACTTTTATCACCATTATTTATATTTTAGTATATTGTTATAATTGTTCTACTACCAGTTATTCGTATTAACCCCTCACTCACTGATTACTCTCTCCCGTGGTAGTGTCTATACTGGGAAAAAGAGCACATATATAGGGTTCAGTACCATTTTGGGTTTAAGGAATACACTGGGTTCAAGAGTCTACACTGGACAGTAGAGCATGCAATCATATTTTGAAAATCTGAAATGAGCCAGCCCCCTTTCTTAGACATTTATCCTTGGTCATCTTTAGCAGACAGAGCCCATCTATTTTGCTAAAATACCCTGGAGGAGGTCACAGCACAAAGGACCTGTGAGGCTCAGTAATGCTGTACCACTGGACACAGTGCTTTCCAGCTGAAACTCCCTCCCAGTCTCAGCAGAAACGGTGGAAAGTTGACACATTCTGTAGTCCCTCTACAAACCTTCAGCTAGTTAATAGTTCTTAAATTAGGCCAGGCTCCAGATTAACAGGAATTAAAGGGAACAAAGATGGATGTCATTCTTAATTGCAGTGATTTGTGCATGAGATTTGTGTTTGCTGCTCAAGCAGATTTATAGCCTGTACTGGATTTTTCCCCCCTGCCGGGAGCTGAATTGTGTCCCTCAGCCTCTGGAAAGATGGTCTTCACTCCCAGTACCTCATAATTTGCCTATGTCTGGAAGTGGAATCGTTGCATAATGAAGGTGAGTTAGTGTGGTGGCCGATGTGTCTGATATGTCTGATGGTGAGTGCTATTGTCACTTTGATCTGAAATCACCTAGAAGGCAAGCTTCCAGACACACCTGTGAGGAATTATTTAAATTAGATGACTCCTTCCTTTGGCATGTGTTTGAGAGAGTATCCTGATTAGACTAACTGAGGTGAGAAGATCTAAAAGTAGGCCACACCGTTTTCTGGGGTTGGGTCTAGACAGCAGAAGAAGGTAGAAGCAAGGTGAGGAAGAGCATTCATTGTTTTCTCCTTCCTTGACCATAGATAGAATGTGGCCAGCTGTAGCCATCAGGACTTCTTGACATGGAGGACTGCATCCTCCAACTGTAAGCCAAAGTAACAGCTCCTTCCCCTCAGTTACTTTTGCCAGGGTATTTTATCTTAGAAACAGGGAAAGTAACTAAGACAGTGTGTGTGAACAAAGACACACCAGGGGAAAAAATGCCCAGTGGCTGCATGGGCAGAGATTGACAAAACGGACTTAAAATGGAAGAGTCAAGGGGACCCCTGTAGTTGTTGGAGAGGGCCAAGCTCTGGGAACACCTTGGTCTTGAACACCAGACCTACAGAACTGTGTTTTGTTTTAAGGCACCCAGTTGGTGGTGCTTTTGTTATAGCAGCCGATGAAATAAATCATGTGTGTGAATGGCTTATCTTTGTGATATATCTAAGATGTATTGGGCAGGATAAAAATGTGTCATCCAATTTTTATCGAGAGGGTGAAAATGTTTTCATCCACTTCTCTTATGAGAGACTTTGGAAGTTTCCAGGTTGAGACTGTGTTAGGATACAATGATACATATTTCCATTTCGATTGTATTTAATTACAGCTATAAAGGAGGAGTACTTCTTACTATTGATCCATGCTTATTCACCTGGGACGAAAGGCTACCAAACTGAAACAAGCTGCTCCCTCTGCAGGGCTCAATAGATACCCAATTTTTTCCAAGAATAGGAGAGCATTATTCTAAAATTAAAATAATCAGTAAAGCTGGAAGACAGAATACCTTTGTGTGTGGCCTCTGCAGGCTTGGCTATGCCAAATTTAATTAAGGAGCTTTATCTGCATCAATAAATTATTATCCAAGGTAAAATAAAAGTGACTCGATTTGTTCACACTCAATTTCATTTAGGTGTACAATTAGTGCTTTAAGTCTGTTGCAAAATAATTCAACCAAGAAATCAATTTTAGCACCTACAAAAAAGCCCAGCCAGGCTATAATTACAATCTTCCAAATGCTAATTGCATACAGTTTTGTATGGAAAAATATATGTATGTGTATACGTAATTTCACTGTTTACCACCAAAAAAGTCTACTTGCATAAAACATGGGGAACTTATTTACATTATTTATGACTCTCTGAAGATTAAGATATTCCTCTTAGTGTCCCTTTTGGATCGGGCCACATTCATAAGCAATTGTTCTCCCTAACTGTATTTGTACATTTATTCTTCCTGTGCAGTCAGGAGAAAATAGGCTGATGCAGAGAACTCCATAGCAGGAGCCAGCAGCGATAAGGCATCAAAGTGGGAACAGGGACACCAAAAGAAGAGCTTAAGATCCAGGGCTCCTGATATCCTCGGCATCCACTCTCTTCGGTAGTCACTTCCCAGTGCCACCAAGCTTGCTTGTGGGTCATCCCCTCCAAACTCATGTTGACACCATTAGGCTAAAAGGAATTAATGCCTGTCTTACAATAGTCAGTTAACTTAGGCGATAGTAAGCTCTCCTGCATGAGACTGGTTAGAGGTTGCTCTTCAGGCATTGGTCTGCCAAACCCACTAGGCGGTCCTAGCACGGTGGGATGCAGAGTGCAGTCCAGGCTGGGAGCCCAGCAGATGCAACAGGTTGATACTGGGCTTCCAGTCCCCAAACTATGAACTAAATAAAAGTCCTTCCTTTAAAACATACCGAGTCTCAGTTATGCTGTTATCCCTAAGACAGATTTCTGACCAATGAACTGATTTATGAAAAACAGTATTTGGTTCAAATAGGATACATTATAGATAGATATAGATATAGATATAGATATAGATATAGATATAGATATAGATATAGATATAGATATAGATATAGATATAGATATAGATATAGATATAGATATAGATATAGATATAGATATAGATAGATAGATAGATATCCCCATGAATTTACTAGATTTGATGAAGAACCGTGAGGAGTAAAAACACATTGCACAAGTTATTCTGAGAATCTTTTTTTTTTTTTTAATTTTTATTTTTTGATACGTTATTTACATTTCAAATGTTTCCCCCTTTCCAGGTCTCCACTTTGGAAACCCCTATCCCCTCCCCCTGCCTCTATGAAGGTATTCCCCCAGCCACCCACCAGAACACCCACTCCCATCTTCCCACCTTGGCATTCCCCTCTACTGTGGCCTCTAACACTCTCAGGTCCAAGGGCCTCTCCTCCCCCTGATGGCCAACAAGGCCCTCCTCTGCCACATATGTAGTCCAAACCATGGGTCGCTCCATGTGTACTCTTTGGTTGGTGGTCCAGTCTCCAGGAGCACCAGGGGCTCAGGCCAGTTGACACTGTTGCTCCCTCCATGGGGCTGCAGACTACCTCAACTCCTTCAGTTCTTTCTCCAACTCCTCCATCTGGGACCTCACACTCAGTCCACTGGTTACTGTAAAGTGAAACTTGGGTATTCCGAAATTTTGGACTAATATCCACTTATCAGTGAGTACATACTATGTTCGTTCTTTTGTGACTGAGTTATCTCATTCAGGATGATATTTTCAACTTCCATCCATTTGCCTGCGAATTTCATGCAGTCACTGTTTTTAATGGCTGAGTAGTATTCCATTGTGTAAATGTACCACATTTTCTGTATCCATTCCTCTGATGAGGGACATCTGGGTTGTTTCCAGCTTTTGGCTATTATAAATATGGCTGCTATGAACATAGGGGAGCATGTGTCTTTATTACATGTTGGGGCATCTTCTGGGTATATGCCCAGGAGAGGTATAGCTGAGTCCTCAGGTAGCATTATGTCCATTTTTCTGAGGGTCCGCCAAACTGATTTCCAGAGTGGTTGTACCAGCTTGCAATCCCACCAGCAATG
>JAPYYD010007249.1:0-10434 GCA_028551405.1 Uromys caudimaculatus
CTTTTATTAAACACTCCCCCCCACACCCCTATCTTTTATTAAACACTCCCCCCACACACACCCCTATCTTTTATTAAACACTCCCCCCCACACACACTAGTATCTTTACCCCCTCTCTGCATTATCTGCCTATGGTAGGTTCATAACCTCTCTAAAGACTGGGAAAAGGAGTTTTGTTTCGTTTTGTTTTCCTGAAGATCAATAGTGATTTTCTTTCGTAATAGCTGTAGTATTCTACAACTAACAGGTGGGAGAAAAGAATGAGTTTCCTTTGCTCCTTAGTGTGTATGGATGAGCGACGAAGAAGATAGAAATGAAGTCAGGGGTAGTAGAGAACTGGCAAGATACAGGATGGGTAAAGTTCTATAGAGTGCCCTCTCACTGCATCTCCCACCCCCAACTCATGCTGGAATCCCAACTAAGTGTGTTTTCTTTTGGCAAGGGTGTGCTTAAGAAGCATTTGAACTCTCAGCAGTCAGAGGCAATGCCAGCTGAACTTACCGGAAATAGCTCAGCGGCTCTGTATGTTTTACTAAGAGCGGTTATTTCTTTTAAATCCCAACAACAATAAGGAAAATATAAAAATGTAAGAGTGATATAGTAGCTACTTATTTAAGCTAACAAATGTACAGCTAATATTTGGGGATCACACCATCCCTATCCATTATTAATATTAGCAGATGTTTAAAGTCCCAGATAAAGGACATCTCTGTGGCTGGGTAGCATTGATGCAAGCCTTTAATCCCAGCACTAGGGTGGCAGAGGCAGGTGGATCTCTCTGAGTTTGAGGCCAGCATGGTCTACAGAGCAAATTCCAGGACAACCAGGGCTTCATAAAAAATAAAAATAAAACATAATAAGGTCACTTTTCTTGAGAAAAAATGGTGTGAAGACTGACTAACAAGGACGTTGTATACAGAAGAAGCAATGCAATGCTCAGGAGCAGCAGAGCTGCGGCTATGATCTTGGATTGATGGCCTTTGGTCTCTAGTTCCTTTCGTCTTATGGGGCTGTTGGAAATTCATGTGCCCTAACCTTTGTATCCCAGGGAGGCTGTCTGGGAAAATGAGAATCTGCATGTGTATGAGAAGATGATCTCACAGACCTGAATCTCCCTCAGATCTTTGTCATGAAGATTCTGAAGGGGGTCGATGAAGTTCTGCTTCACTTCCATGTCCAAAGAGTCCTTGACCTCTGAGAGCTCTCTCATGGCTTCTCCCACCTCACCAAGAGCAGGACCTGAGAGGGGAAAATGAAGATCTCACACCCTGAAGAATAAAGACAAGGACGCTTTGCAACAACAGCCTTCAAGATGGCAGTGTAGGGATTGCCTCTGTCTTATAAAGACAACAGAGGCAAAAAAAAAAAAAAAAAAAAGCCCATAGTGCTCTCAAGACAAAAGTAGCTTTTCTGTTTACCACAGGGCATTCTGAAAACCAGGTTCCATGGACCCTTTATGAGGAGGAATATCGCTCCTTACTAGGAATGGGACATTTTACTCTGAATACTATTTTGCAAGGCTCTCTATCCTCTGTGATTGGCACTAGTTCTCATTAATATGAGATTAGCTACAGCTCAATGCTTTTAGCAGAAGCAGATACTAAGAACTGAAAATAAGGGACTACAAATGCCCTATATCAGTAGGGTTGAAGGCGGAAGGTGTTTAGGGTCCTGAGAGCCAGGGGAGAGAGGAGATGGAATAAATTCTATTTTGCCTGGGGGCAACAGAATCAGGAATCACAAACAAATGAGCAGTGGATTAATCATAGAAAGCCCAGGTGCCAATGTAGTAAATCACGCTGATTGTGACTGCTCGCTTGGCTTTAATGCACAGCTCCTGCCAGATACACCCAGTACAGTGCCAAGGCGTCTGGGCATGTCTGCCAAAACTGTTGTCAAAGCTGGGGTCCCATTAGCGAAAGAGGACAAAAGCTGTAGGCAAATCACTTTAAACACTAACAAGTCCTAAAATCTCATTTTATCCCCCATCTACAACTGAGAATTAAAACATAAACTAGCTGACTAATGATCTCTAGAGTTTGTTGTTGGTGGAGGTAGTGTTTTGGTTTTTGTTGTTGTTTGTTCTTTTGTGTTGTTTTTTAACCAGCACTGTGACCTCCATGGAGAACTACAGTATGACAAAGGCTATTTACCAAAGTTGCAATCATCGCCCAGCTCCCTGCCGAACTTGAGCATGGCCTCTGCCAACAGTGCTTCGGCCTGAGGATAGCCTGGCCCCTTCTCTTGGCCGCGGATTTTCGACATGGTGTTGATCATACTGAGTTTAGCCCTGGAAGCTGGAGACAAAGAGAGAACAGCCTTTAGGAGATAGCAGCACTCTACACAATGGGAACTGGGCTGGCTGGAGAACCAAGCTCCAATCCGCCTACACACCACTCAGCTCCTAAAGCTGCACCTTCACTGAGCCTACAGTCCTTGCATACAATATGTGGGTAACTGAATAGACATCAACTCTAAGCCTTCCCTTCAACTGCAAGTAGAATCACACAGCAAGGCCAAATACAGGTCTTGATGAAACAGCAGCATGGCGCGGGTGCTGCCCCCAGGTCCTCCCACCCAAATCACTGCGGTGACTCTGGGACTTGGCTGGCTGAACGCAGCATTCCGGGAATACTGGAACTATATGCTTATCTCCAAGTTTTATTCCTGTTTCATATCTCAACTCTAGGAGTCTGTGGACTAAATTAAGGAATGAAGGTGAACTCCTGGGCCTGGGCCGTTTTTCACTTACAACATGTGTAAAATAAACTATTTTCAAAGTAAGATCTCAACTAAGAATAAAATACTAATATTTAATTACATCTCAGCTTAAGATTGATTTTGTTTCTCAAAGATTACATCTTGATTCCCCTTCAACTTTTGTTTTCATTGAAAGATGCCTAAAAAGTCATCCCCATCTTAGTGGACAAAGTCATTTTAGTGACACATCACTGAAGACTACAATCTGAGTGATTCTAGGTGTCCCTGATTCGTTATCAGAGTTGACTACACATTAACCTAGGACTGAGTCTAGAATGCTAGCTTCATAAAAACCCTTGAGGAAATCTCAGCTGGAAGTGAAAATACCTTCTAGCATGTGGAGACTAGTATTTGATCTTAAACATACAGTTTAAATAGGCTTTTATTTAAACTGTGGACCTCCAAGGTATAGAGTGGAAATGAGGAAAATTATCCCTATTCACGAAGTTTATAATGAGCTGAAGGTAGAGTCTGTTATAAGAGCAATTAGACTGAAGTGTTTATATTCAATGCCAGGATGGGAGACTACAGTGAGTCACAAAATCAGGGCCTATAGGGTGGAACACTGCAAAGGAAAATGTCCACAGGAAAGCATCATTGAGCTTTGAACCACACAGTACTCAGCAGCAAGCGGCACTAATGTCACACGCAAAGCCGGTGGTGACCGCAACAAATATAACATTTACCTTTTTATTCACTTCAATATTTTGCTGAAAAGAATATCATGCATGTTAGATTTGAGGAAGTTGAAGTGCTTCATAATCACCTATTCATTGGAGTAGACCTGCACAGCCTTTCCTACAGGCAGCCATGGCTAAGATCCAGGAGCGAGCTCCTGCCGCTCGGCGCCCACAAGAGTAAGGAGTCAGTTACAACTGGTAAATACTATGCCAGTGCTAGGACCAGACACTGGACAGTGGGACACAGAAGAGCAGCAGCAACATCACATATAAAGGGGAAACAAGTGGGTACAGGAAAATGAGGATTGGATGAACAGAAGGAAAGAAGAGAAGAATATACCAGGGAACGATAGTAACAGCACCCTAAGGGGCACTCACACCTCTTCAATACCGGCCTCACCCAGGATGAATGCCTTTTATGACATTGGTTATTGATTTATGACTATGTTTTAGTTTTATTAGATCTGCTTTTCCTGAGTGATGTTAACTTGATATATTGTGGCTGACTTTCAAATCCTTTTTGAATATTATTAAATTATATAGAGCCTTATTATTGTATTCATTACTTAAGAACATATTGATACATTCCACATCTTTAGAAAAGGGAAGAAAGCCATAAGATTTCATTTCTTCAAATAATGCAAAAACGTGTATATCCACAGATTTGAAGAAATTTTCTTTTATATTCACTTGTGAACTCATTACATTTTGAAGAACCTTGGGTTGACAGAATGTCTGCGTCCTTGAAAAACATGATTGCTTAACTACTATCCTCAAATGTTCACATGATTGTTTCCATAATCATTTTCTAAAATAGTTATTTTTAAAACTGACAATGAACCTAGGAAATACAAGTGGGAAAATTCAAAGTCCTATCATGCTATCTTGGCTTAGTTGCTGTACCAAATTATGTACGAGTCAGGAATCCTAAACCCTTTCTCTTCCCTAAGCAGACCCCAAGCAGGAGCAATCTCTTCTTCAAACTCCCTTCCCATCCTAACTGTCCCACCATCCTCCTCCCGGCTTAGTGAATGAACACATCCCTAACACCATACTCTCCCCTAAGCTATGAAAGCGAACCTGTTACAGTGATCTGTGTGTCTCCCAACAAACGCCAGCCTAAGACAGCGTATACAGTAAGCATTAACACAATGGCTGCAGGCATGACACAATGGGCAGCCATCTGGGAAACACAAAGCATGGCAATGGTTTGCCAAAACAGATTGCTCACACGCTCATGTGAAGGAGAGCTTTCTAAGGTGTACCAGAGAATGGAACATGGAGCCTTGTTTCTCTAGATGGAAGAAAGGGGGGAGGGAATCCAGTAGATTTCTTTTAAGACAACAATAGGTGATCATGCTGGAGGTAAGATTCTGTAACAGTCAGCACATGTTCTCATGAGCTGGCATGGTTTGAATATGGGTTGTATTCACCAAATGTTAAGGGTTTGGTCCCTGGTATGGAACAATTGCATTCACTCAGTCTCCTTATCTGGCTTGATACGGCCATTCATCCCTATACACAATCCTACCATGGCGTGTTACCATCCTCTCCTGTCGTCATAGGCCAATTGAATGGAGCATATATGTTCATGGACTCTGACCTAAACAAATGTCTTTTTGCTTTACAGGTGGCCAGTGTCTAGTATATCATTATAATCATGCAAAGATGGCTAATATATGATTCCATGTTCTCTATTTTTCACCAAAGAGCCTGACAGCTAAGTTAGCTAAGTTTGTATCTTCTGAATGGAGAGGTGTGTGTGTGTGTGTGTGTGTGTGTGTGTGTGTGTGTGTGTGTGTAAGAGAGAGAGAGAGAGAGAGAGAGAGAGAGAGAGAGAGAGAGAGAGAGATAGATGTGGGGGTGGATTCTTCTCTGGAGAAAACAGAAAAACAACTAGAGAGGTATCTAACCATACTAGATGCATCTGATGCTCCAACCAAAGGCTGACCACCTTAGAAGAGGGCCACTGGAGGTGATCTACCCTGTCATCTATACCCACAGAGCCTTGCTTTGTACGCAGATAAAGAAAAGATGGCCACTGCCACCAGATTCCAGATAAAGACCTCTAAAGGAACACTAGAACCTAACAATAGTATGACAATAACAAAACCAAGCCAAAGGAATCACAAGAAACAAAATTCAGGGAGTGCACAATGCGTTATCATTAATACCTTCAGCTGGCTAACATATTTTATCCACAAAACACAGAGAAAGGAACTCTATGAAATATTCTAATTTGAACTTAAATACAACATAAACTTAAAAAAAAACAAACCATAGAAGTTCATATCCCACAAGAAGAAAAATAAAAACAAATAAAAGGAGATGAAAATTAGGAAAAAATACAGAATCATTATTAGTATAGGACATTAAATAGCTAATTAAGCTGAATATTGAAGAAATGGAAGAGGAAAATTGCTTTCTAAGTTCAAGAGAATTTCCCAGCACAAACAGTTGTATCTCCAGAATAAAAAAGTTCACTGACAACCAAGCCCAAAGCCTGAGGCACATACAAGGGCACCCAGAGGGAACTCTAGGACCTTGACTTCAGAGAGAAAAAGATGGGTTCACCACGTGAAAAAAGAGACACCTTGTAGAAAAAGTGGAGCAATTAATTGAAATTAATTAAGACTTAATGGCTCTATGTGAGACGATTATCTGGAAAGACATTTATTGGGTAAACGCCAAGAGCAGAACAGAAAATCAGGATGACCACAAAAAATAACCTATAAAGGTACTTTGAGTTATTAATGAAATATAAAGGTCCAATAGTGACAATTTCAAGTGACACCATTAAAGTCACAATTCTTTGTTCTTCCCATGCTAACTAAAGAGGCATTCCACTATAGGAAGCAAGAAAAGGGACAGGGAAGACCTCTAGATAGAATACAATGCATGGGAACAAGCAAAGAGCACATGACAGCACAGAGGTCTCAAGAAGGCCCTGGGTCTTGGGCAACAAGAACCACTACAGTAGACCCAAGCAGCACAGGCCAGTGCTAAAGTGGAATCAGCTTGCCATGGTCTCCGTAGGATCTAATGAATGCCATGAGGCAGACATGGCAGGAAAATCAGAGGGACAGGCAGAACTCAGGGAGGGTTACGAGAGTCATCTAACAGCTGGAAAAGGAAGCATGCTCAGTGCAGGGCTGTTGATTCATGACTGTCAAGAGTCTTTAAAATGTTGCTTTTCAGGAGCAGGGACAGAGGAAGGGATTTAAACCCTGGGGCAACTGGAGTTTTTATATAGCACGTTCTGTGTAATTTTACCTAACACATTCATAAATGACTTCCCTTATGAAAAAAGAAATTAATTAAAAACACTTCCCAGTTCTCCCCTTAGGAGAAGGGTTCTGCCATGATTTAGTGGGTGTGGTGGATAAATACAGATCTGATGGGCTAGCCATGCCTAACCTTAAGGGCCTTCCAACAGAAAAGTGTGACTAAAACACCTATTCACTAGCTTGAAAGGCAATTGGCCAGGGAGAGAAAAGTTCATAAGGACTGACATGTAAAACTGGATCAGAAGACAACATCAGAGGCAAAGACTTAATGGCTCTATGTGAGACGATTATCTGGAAAGACATTTATTGGGTAAATGCCAAGAGCAGAACAGAAAATCAGGATGACCACAAATGGTTGTGTCAACCCCCGAAAGGGCTTCTGCTGCTGTGCACATGGCACAGGGACAGCTGCTTTTCTATCTCAAGATCTTTCTACCTTTTAGGATACAAATGGGGGCATCTGGATTGTTACCAACTCCCAAGGTAACAGTCTCCCTGCGGAGCTTTCTAATTCTGGGCACAGCTGAAGGGAAACCCAGGCTCTGCACTGAGCAATGTAGCAGCTAGGCTGGCTCAGCCTGCAGTTCTTGGATCAAAAGCAGTGTCCCTGTGAGTCACTGCTCAGCCACCCTAAATCTGCCTGTCTACAGAGGCAGATATTAGCCCAGAATATTCAAGTCATACTTGTATACTCTTAAATTTCTTTTTTTTTTTATTTCCTTTGATTTCTTAATGCAAACAAGCAAACAGGAAATCAAATTATTATCAGGTCTTGCCTTCTTTCATAGAAAGTAGTCTATTAGCTTTGAGCTCTTACAGACGTAGGGGAAAGGTCAGGCTGTACATATTTCTGGCTGTGTTTCCATGAAGATGATCTTATTCAGAAGGCTGTTAGCAATATTCATTGATGAACAGCAAAAAGACCAGCGACCGCTCACAAGCCTTTATTAGGTAACAGAACCTTCTCTCCTGCTTTCCTCCCTGTCCAGGCCTTTCTGAGGTGAGTGTGCTGGAATGCTCTAAGGATAGTCTTGTAGGGAACTTTATTTCAGAGTCCCTTCCCTGAACGTTTCCACGTACCAAGTAAGGCCAGGATCAAAGCAAGGGTTCACCAAATTTTAGAGGTGAAGACGGAATTTCATCAGGACATCAGCAAGATGCTCATTGGTTGGAGAAGCGAGAGGCAGAGCAAAGGTGTCTCCTTCCCACTGTGGATTGAACCATTTCATGCAAAAGGTTTAGAAGGTTCTGGGACAACTCCATTTAGAAAAGGCTTCCTTGCTCAAGTACACTCTAGCTCCCCTCTGTGCTCTGAGATGGAGCAGGAGGATGACAGACGCCAGCTCCCACCAGTGAGGGGTCTGATGGGCAGCTGACTGGAGACCAGCAGCACTGTGGGTGGCCTGGCTGGCATTTCCCTCATGCATATTAGGGTCTTCCACTGCCAGGTCTCACAGTCCTTAGGACTTCCTATCCACAGTAGGTAGAATCCTGCCTCCTTCACTGCTGAGCCCACCAGTCACTTCACACTAACCCTACGAAGCACCATTTCTGAATCATGCCATGAAAATCAGCATAATGACCAAAACTGGGCAAACAATCCTTTTAATCAAGAAATGATAAAGAAGAGAGTCTCAATGCTAAATTATAAGTCCTAGATAAACAGAAGCCAAAACACAAATAACTTTAAAACAGTAACTCAATAGTTCAGACACTTGAGGCAGAGGTTCTTAACCTGTGGGTCATGACCCCTCTAGCAAACCTCTATCTCCAAAAATATTTACACTATTATTTATTAACAGTACAAAAATTATAATTATGAAGTAGCAACAAAAACAATTTTATGGTTGGGGGTCATAACCACATGAGGAGCTAACTATATTAAAGGGTTACCACAAGGGTGAGAAGGCTGGGGTCTGTGAGCTGGGTGAGTTGGAGGTCAGTTGGAGACAGAGGTTTTGCTAAAGGGGTCATGACCCACAGGTTGAGAACTAGGGCAGCCTGGGTATAGAGCAACACCCTATCTCTCTCACACATACAATCAATCATTATAGAGGTCATACTGGAAAGAACTGTTTCCCCTACACAGTAAAGTTTGCAATTTCACTGTTAGATTGGTTATTTACCAAAAATAAAATACTTGAAAGGATTTCCCCCGCAATGATAAATAAAACAAGGATTCCTTAAGCACCTGCTCTGTGAGAGCGACTGTGCTAGGGAGACCTACGCTTAAGGAGCTGGTCAGGTACACAGTCAAACAGTTCCTCACTCACCGACATGAGGCAGGAAGTGGACTACACTGTCCCCACATTTACACCACACAGAAGAGCACAATTTCCCCTAAAACAGAAAGGCTGGAAGGCTCATCAAACAAGTGGTGCCTAAGCTGGGTTTCTGGAAAACTTAGAGGCAGAGTTAGACAATCCATCTGAGGAGCTGCAGACATGAACTAAGCCCATGAAACAGACACCCTGGGCACTCAGGGTGGGCAACCAGAACTCTCATGTATTGTTCTGGGGGAAGCATGAATTTGGATACTAATAGGGAAATATTTACTGCCAGCTCCTTGCCAGAAGGTCCAGGAGAGAGGAGAGAACCCAGTCCAGCCAGGTCTGTCCAGGGCTGAGCAGGATGGCAAGTGTCGACAGCCCAAAAGAAACACATCAGGCCAGGAGTTTTGTCGAAGCAGGAACTCAATTTTATTGTATTAGCCCCTCGCTTATACAGAGAAGGCAAAGGGGGTGGGCACTTAGGTACGGGGAGAGATGATGTGGGAGGCGGGGAAGAGGAAGGGGTAACTGACAGGGCCAATAGCAAAGCTCCACATCAGCAATGGCAGGGCAGAGGGAGGGCCAAACAGGTCTTGCTGAATCACCCCTAAACAGAAGTGACTGAGACAGATCTCAGAACTCGATTTGTCCTCAAGGCCTGAACCAGGGCCAAAATGGGGCCCAACACTACCACTGCCCGGGACCCCACTCTCTGCCCTCGGGACAGTGGGAGGGGGAGAATACCCTCAGCATCAAGCCCCAGCCCAGAGCTGCAGCAGCCCCAGCTTGGTTCAGCAACACGGCACCCAGTGCAGGAGGGTGGACAGGCAAGTCAGCAAGGAATCGGGCTGCTGCCACCAAAGCCTCTATAGCTGCTGGTCATTGTTGCTGCGAACCTGAAGCCCCTGCACACCCAGGCCAACCTGGGCCCTCACTTTCCTGGCCCTATGGCCGGTGTTACCCCAGGACGCACACAGCACTCTCTGTCCAAGTGCTGGGGAGGTGCGCCCTGGGACCTTCAGCAGTCCCAGTGGAGCAGGGGCTGCTGGCTGAGGCAGAGACCACAGGTGGAAGGGGTCTTCCCGGGTGTAGGAGAGGGCGGCGGTGACTCATCCAGCCCAATGATGACACTACCTGCTACTAGCCTGCCTATGGGGTGTCGGTCACCTGGTAGCAGGGGCCTGCCAATCACTGTTCTTCATTGAATATACCTATAGGATACAGGATGCTACTAAATTTAATGCATTTTAGTCTTATAAAATGGCTGTTAATTTATAGAATATGAAGATTGTTAAAAAAGCCCAGGTCCAGATGGGTTCACTGCAGAATTCTATCAGACCTTCAAAGAAGACCTAATACCAATACTCTTCAATCTATTCCACAAAATAGAAACAGAAGGAACACTACCCAACTCCTTCTATGAGGCCACAATCACAC
>JAPYYD010007250.1:0-10433 GCA_028551405.1 Uromys caudimaculatus
TGATAGAATTCTGCAGTGAACCCATCTGGACATGGGCTTTTTTTGGATGGGAGACTTTTAATGACTGCCTCTGTTTCTTTAGGCATTATGGGACTGTTTAGATGGTTTATCTGTTCCTGACTTAGCTTTGGTATTTGATATCTGTCTAGAAAATTGTCCATTTCATCCGAATTTTGCAGTTTTATTGAGTATAGGCTTTTGTAGTAGGATCTGATGATTTTTTGAATTTCCTCAGGATCTGTTGTTATGTCTCCCTTTTCATTTCTAATTTTGTTAATTTGGATTCTGTCTCTGTGCCCTCTGGTTAGTCTGGCTAGGGGTTTATATATCTTGTTGATTTTCTCAAAGAACCAACTCCTCGTTTTGTTGATTCTTTGTATAGTTCTTTTTGTTTCTACTTGGTTGATTTCAGCCCTGAGTTTGATTATTTCCTGCCTTCTACTCCTCTGGGTGTATAAGCTTCTTTTTGTTTTAGGGCTTTCAGGTGTGTTGTTAAGCTGCTAGTGTATGCTCTCTCCAGTTTCTTTTTGGAGGCACTCAAAGCTATGAGTTATCCGGGCGGGTCTGGGTGAGAGGTGCTGCTCCCCTCAACCCTACTCACGGCCCTTCCAAGCTCCTGGGAGTCTTCCTTTCTAAGGTGCTTGTTGGCTAAGGTCTCCTGCTGGCCCAGGCAGAGGTCCGCAGGCACTGGTGTAAACCGGAAAGTTCACAGTTTTTCTGTCCCTGGGTTCTCAGGCCCTGGATCCCATCAGATCCGGGTGGGTCTGGGTGGGAGGTGTTGTTCCCTGTAACCCCACTCACGGCCTTTCCAGGCTCCTGGGAGGCCACCCCTCTCCGGTGCTTGTTGGCTACTGACTCCTGGCGGCCCAGGCAGAGCAACAATTTGATTTTAAAAATAATATATCGTGTATTAGATGTGGGTGCTGAGGCCCTTAGATGGGGCCGGGTTGACAGTGAGGGAAGCTTCTAAAGTGCTCTGATAGGATTGGTGCCCATGTTGGTATGCGAAGTGACACAAAATAGAAGATCTTAGAAAAATAGCAGAACCCCAGAATGGGCTTGGAACAGGGCAGTGCCCCTGTAGATTCCTCATTGGTCCAAAGGCTGTATAAAAAATGTTTGCTGCTGCACAGAACAGTAGATCTGAACCTCAATGCTGATCTCTGGAGTCTGTTTACTTAGTACATAAAAGATACTGCCTTCCTTAACCCCTCTGGATCTAAGTTCACATCTGAAGTCTGAACACTGTTTTTCCTTTAAACAATGAATTTCTATGAATCTTTCTGCTATAAGTTGTGCTGAATTTACCACAGGACTAGTGTCAAGGAATGGCAAGAGGCTAGAAATGGACAGAGTCAGAAATAAGGGGCAGGTCTGCCAGAGGTTGGAGAGTCATAAGCATCAGAGATGTAGCAGACCTTTCACCCTGGTTAAGGCTTTAAGGCTTGGTAGTGAGACCTGAGTTCTGAGTGTCTTCCTACCTGGGTGGGAGGTGACTGTCAGGGGTTAGATTATGTTGTTAACATTGTGGCCAGTCAGGTTGGGTTTATGGATGGTATCTAAACTCATTTTTAGAACCTGCCAAAGTGGAATTGGGTAGTAGAACTAGGCAGTCCTGGGGATGTTTGGGGAGGGATATGGCTCAGTTAAATATTGAGGTTTTGCTTTGGTGTTAAGATTATTTTAGATTCTATGTGCTAGGAAGATGATGCTTTCAAACTCTCTCGAGCTTGTCAGAGGACCATAAAGAGAGTATTAGTCCAGGTGCACTTAAAACTACTATATCTGCAAGTGACTAGAACTATTAGGACCAACATCTATCTCATCAGATTTCTCAGGTCTGGGGACCCTGACTAACCCTCTCCTCACATGAGATTTGGAAATAGTATCCTCTTAAGGTGATTTCACTTGGACCCAGTGGGATAAGAGTGCCTCAAACTCTTGGTTATGCTACAGAGTTAACAAGGGGTCCTTGACTGGGTATTGCTGAGGTCAAAATACAGAGACAATCCAAACCCAAAGTTTTTCTTATTCTATTTTCTAATGTAATAACAAAATGCCCAAGTCTGGGTTGTTGTCAGACTTGTTTATCTTTACAGGTAGTAAGTTTAATATCAAAATGTCATTATCTAGCAAAGGACTTCATGTGGTGTCATTCATGATAGAGGGCAGAAAGGCAAGAGAACAAGAGGTAACTTAACTCACTTCTACAGTAAGTTCATTCTTGACATCATGAGATGTCATGATAATGGCATTAGTGGTGGTTTGACTGAGAAATGTCCTCTAAAGGTTCACATACGTAAGCATTTGGTTGGTAGCACTGTTTGGGGAGGTTATGAAACCTTTAGCAGATGGACTCTTGGAGGAATTACATAATCATGGGAAGGTTTTGAGTATTTATAGCTTCACCCTAAATTTCAATTTGCTCTGTCATGCTTGCTGTTGAGAATGCTATCATTCTGCTTCATGCTAGGGTTACCTGCTGCCAACATTATGGTCTTAACCTCTGGAACTATAAGCCAAAACAAACCAGAAGTCACTTTTGGTTGTCATGTTTTATTACAGCATCAACAAGTTCAAGGACAACATCTCTCCATCAGTGAGGTGGAGCCTTCACACTGAATGGACCTCTCCTTAGGCCCCACCACTCAGTACTGTTACACTAGAGATTGAGATCCATACACAGTGACTTTATACAACAGAATCAAATCAGTTGAGCCTTAGAAAGACAGAGCAATAGAGAACAGTAGTTGTAACACAGGATGGGAGAAAGGGGTTAAAGAGCCAGGACTGTTAGGGCTACTGAGGGACAGAAAAAGGAAGCAATTTACTCATTCATGCCTTGGCTCCTGCCTACCTTCCTCTATTCATGCCCCCATTCTCACTCTCTTCTGCATTTGTTCTCAGTCTCTCACATTGTCAGCACATTTTAAATTGAGGTAGCTGAAGTGGGTAGATGGACCTTTCCATTTCAGTAAAAAGAAATATATATATATATATATATATATATATTTTATTATATTATAATTTTATTATATTATAATTATATATATCTATAACATAACATATAGCATATAACATAACATAAGATAGATAATATAATATACTACATACTATATACTATATACTATACTATACAATATATAATATGTAATATATTATATAATTACATATATATATATTCCTTTTAACAACACTGTGCTCTCTGGTGCTTCGAACTGGTATCATTAATTTCAGCAAGAAAAACAAAAGTAGAATGAAAAGGGGGTGGGGGATAGATGTTGTCTATAACTAGGGCAGAAGCATTATTCTAGCCTTGCATAGCTAGGATTTTATCAGTATCTCTTGAGAAATGCTTAGTAGCTAGCAGCTGAAGGGTAACTGGTCTAGGTGTTATTTGTAATTTGCTTCATCATGATGCAAAACAGTTACTGTTTGTGATTTACTCCACAGCAAGGTGAAAATACCTTTGGTTCTGTTCATATTCTTATCAAACATCAGGTTAGAAGTTCCTCATGTGTTGCTACAGCTGAGTGTTTTAACATGCAGTTAAATGAGTGGACCCTTTTAATGGATCTCTTGGCTGTTAATCTCTCTGACCTTTGGGGTCAAACTCTGGAGGACATTCAAGACTCTTCTATACTAGGTAAGGCAGCACGATGTTGCCTGTGATAACAAGAAGGCTTGCAGAATGTTGACTAGGTTTTGCTAGTCACTCAATGCTTATTGGGACCTTTGTTTCCTTGCCTTCCTCCCCATTTTCCTTCCTTTCTTCCTTTCTTTCTTTCTTCCTTCTTTCCTTCCTTCCTTCTTTCCTTCCTTCCTTCTTTCCTTCCTTCCTTCTTTCCTTCCTTCCTTCCTTCCTTCCTTCCTTCCTTCCTTCCTTCCTTCCTTTCTTTCTTCCTTTCTTCCTTTCTTCCTTTCTTCCTTTCTTTCACTTGTACTGCATTATTGGAAAATCCAGAGAGCCCAATGTCACTGGGAGCTCTTAGTGTGTGTGTCTTGGAAGCTGCTGGCTGGGATCCTTTCCTCTCTATCGCCTACATAGGCAGGTGGGCTAGGTTGAGAGGGCATATTGCCTTTCTGCTGGTGCTTACTGGCAGGTTCACAGACCCTTGTATATTATCAATTCTCCAACCACTCCTGAGAGACCAATGTCTTTCTGTAAAAAGCCTGATTTACACAGTGTGACTGCAAATTAACAAGATGGATTTTGTCCTGGCTTGTTGAAATCATTCTTGAGAGACAGTGTTTGAAACAAAATTTAGCAAATGGTCTGTGGTCTATTTACTCCCAGATATTAATCTCTGCCTATGTTACTGGAAGGATCTTTTTCCTCATGAAAAAGTTTCAGTCTTGTGAATTTATTCTATTCATGTGGAGTCAACCCTAGAAGACTTTTATTGCCTTTTCTTTTGAAGGAAATAAAATAAAATAATATAAAAGGAATGAAAAGACATTGGCAACTCACTGTGTGGCCCCGTTTATAGAAAAGGAGACAAATGAGCATTTCTGATTTGTTAAGCATACACAAATCTCCACTAAAATAGAACTTCACAGTAGACGTGGTAACTATTAACTGGGGAGGCCATGGAGCTTCTACTGCCTCCAGATAAAAGCTTCCCTGCTTAACCCCGCCCACTCCATAGTGTGCTAGCATGATGTGCAGTGCTTGCTTTGTTATCTAGTTCATCAGTGGTAACTTTTCCCTCACGCATTCCATTTTGTAGTCAACGATGACTTCATGACTTCTAAGAAGTCAAGCTGGTGTTCTCCTTAGAAATAGTGAGCAAAGCAGTAAAATAAGGATGATTTTTCAGCTGCTTGTTACTCTCCTGTTTCATCATATGTCATAATATGTTATTCAGAAAACTTTCCTGAAACATGACCATGAATAAATACTATAATTCTTTACCACCAACCTAGTGCTTCTAGAAAAATGGATGGCAACAAGGGAAAAAGAAAAGGGCTTGGTAGATAGCACCTTTGCCTTCATCCAAAATTCTCATGGCTCCCCACTCCCAATTGCCAGGCACCTAAAACTTCATTGAAATCCTGTTCACTGGTTGCATGGGATGATGGGAGAGATATATATGACAGAGGAAGTCATCACTTCTGGAGGCTTTCAAGGCTTCCTGTATGGGCAAGGGGAGTGCCCAGGAGAACTTTGTCATAGGAATTGATTTGGGTTATAAAGCTGGGACACAGGAATTTGTTTTTAAGGAATATTTTGTGATGCCATCCAAAATTCAGGTAAAGTATAAGATGCTTCCTTTTGGCCATCTCAGTTTCTATGAAAGTAAGATTTCCCATGCCATGGTATATGTCTGCTGTCTTCTCCATGCCATGGTATATATGTCTGCTGTCTTCTCTGGAATTGATGTCTTTTGATTCTAGCCACTCAGAGACTGTACATTGATCAGAGGGGACCTGGGAAACCATGCAAGTCCTTCCCAGCAAAAAACACCGGAGGTCCCCACTATGACTTGATATCAGAGTGAGAACTGAAAGATTATTAAATTCCAGTAAAAACTTGAGTGTTTTAATAGTGAAAAGAAGCACACCAGGATTTGGAACATTCAGATTTATGCTGCAGGTTTGAGTAGACATAGAAAAACACGGGTGTGCTAACTCGAAAAGGGGATGATAAACAGTCCCAAATGCATTCAATCTAGAGTAGCAGAGGTACCTGGTCCATAAGCCACCAGAGAATAAACACTCTACTTACTTGTAGCATATGGGAAGTATATTTCACTCTGCTTGTTACACAGAGTGAATGGAGAAGGAATACACTGAGAATCTGAGGGAGACTTGTGCTTCTGACTTAGGATACTGTTTAGAATGCTGCTTGTCTTCACATTTTATGTCCGTGAAACAATGTACATTTTATAAAATTACTAAGTTTATGAGAGGATTAAGCAGGTTTTCCTCTCACAGCCATAACGTGTTCAAGCAGATTTGCATCAAATGGTAGATATAATTTGTCTTTGTAATTGAAATTTAAGTCCTGGCATAAATATAGTGCTGAGAAATCTATTTTATGAGCCTCTCTTTTACAAAGATCTGGTACGGAAAGAAAGTTACACAGCTGGAGATGGTTTAGAGACAATTAAGACTTATTGGCTTTCAGTTGGTGATAAAAGTGGGACTTGGAGGTGTGTAGAATCTTGGAACCCTTACCAAGGTGAGTATTCTGTATCAGGGTAGGGTGTTTGTGTGTGTGTGTGTGTGTGTGTGTGTGTGTGTGTGTGTGTGTGTTTAAATTATTTAGCCACAGGACTTAAGGGATAATCTGTTTGAGCTTAATTCCTTAATGAAGGCAAAGCGTATATTTGTGTTTAACATGATTCACAATGATTGAGTCTGAGATCCCGCATGTTCTCTTGAATCATTACTCACTTTTTGTGCTGACGTGAAAATGGAGTAGATGATCGGTTTTAGAGCTTCCTCTTTCCTCTTTCTGTTAGCTCTTCTGAACTGGTGCTCCACTCCTTTTAGATTTATGTGTATGTAGGCACCATTTCTATTTCCAGACATGCATGTACATCTGTGTATGCACATGTGGAGGCATGTAGAGGCCAGCTGTCAATGTTACATGTCCTTCCTACTTATTCTCCAGTTTATTTTTTGAGATAGGCTCTATCATTGAACCTCAAGATTGCAGATGTAGTTAGAATCCACAGCTAGAGATTACAGGTGTAGACAGCAAGCCTCATGCCTCTGTCTCCCAGTGCTGAGATTACAAGCATTCACTATGGTGCTTAGCCTTTTTTGCAGGATCTTGGAAATTTAACACAGTCAGAACTTCTTGCCTGTGTATCAAATACTTGACCAAATTGAGCCATCTCTTTAAGCACTCTATGATAGTTAATCTTAGTTTTCAACTTGATTAGATTGGATTGAACTAAGAGATGTGTTTCTAGGTTACTCTGTAAGGTTAATTCCTGGAAGAATTCACTGAGGGAGCAACATCCTCTGGAGTGGCCAACAATTAAGGAGGTCCAAGGGAGAAGCTGCTGCCTTTTTTTTTTTTTTTCTGCCTACTTTCTCTCCCTGTTGGGGAGTGTATTTTCTATACTGAGACACCCTTCAATGACATCAGAGAAGGCTTCTTTGTCCTTTCCACATGGACTGAAGAGCCTCATCTCTTTAAGAATCCTCTAAGCTTTCATTGCCATCTTGGAAGAGCTAAGATATCCAGTCTTGTAGCCTTAGAAGCTATGGGGTTTGCAGGCTTTCCAGCATGCAGATGACCATTGTAAGTGTTTCTCCTCTGATGGAAGGGTATCCTGGGACTCAGAAGCTCAGGAACCACACAGCACTGAGGGGAGTGGGTATCTCAATGGAAGGGTATCCTGAGACGTGGGTGCCCAGGAACCACATAGCTCTGAGGTCAGACAGTGTTCCAGGGGAAGGGCATCGTGAGACATAGGAGCCTAGGAACCATACAGATTTGTGGGGAAGTCTCCTCAGCAGAAGCTTTGCAGCTTCCATGGGAATGTATCCCCAACTGTGCTCCACTTCTTTGCTTCTTCCCTGTTTCTCTTCATTGCTTTTTAGATTCTTGTGATGAGTCATACCAGGCAGGAAATCTTTTATATACATATACATATACATACACATACACATACACATACACATATACATATACATATACATATACATATATATATATATATATATATATATGTATATAAAAGATTTATTCAAGGGTCCAGGGTCTGGAGGGACAAATCCAGAGATGGCTGTCCTGTGCTCCTGGGAGCAGACAACAGTGAAGAATTGAACAAAAGGTAGGGCTTATATTGGAATTCTTAGTGGGTGGAGCCTTTCAGGGCAGAGATTTCCCGATTGAGTATGGGTGGGATTTCAAGTTCTGAGCTTAAGGAGCTTAGAGATTGGTGGGTTTTCCTGTTCAGGAATTGGTGAGTTTTCATGCTCAGGAATTGGTGGCTTTTTTCACTCCCTTTTCCCTGCGTGGGACCCATGGGTTAGAATGAGCAGTTCTTCCCACCTGCAGGTGGATTTGGCTAAAGCATCATCCCTTCTGAGCTGCTTGGGGAGGCAAAGGAGGAGGTATGATACTGTGGACAGCTCCTGCAGGACAACTCCTGTGGTGTTTCAAGAATGTTATAGACCAAGGCAGGGAAAGGAGAGCACCATTGAGGACGCTCTTAAGATAGTTGCAGGCTGAAGAGGTGAGGTGTCCTGGTGCTGCCATTTTGACAGGAGCTGCCATTTTGACAGCTCCTATGGCATGCTGCTCAGGGACTAAAGCCATTGTTGGACTTGTGTAAGTCAGTCTAATAAATTGCCTTCAAAGTAGACATTCATCTCATCAATTCTTTTCCTTAGAACCTTGACTAATACACCTTCATTTGGATTTTAATATCAACCTCTCTTTTTTGTCAGACTAGGAGAGACTGTGTAATCCAATAAATGATGAATGATATAATTTAGTACTCAAAATACTGCTGATAGCATCAATGATTCCATGATGACCCTCCATAATGATGAGGTTTCCAAATCTGTTGGAAAATATTTTTCATTAGAGGGGTTTTTCTAGTAACCCACAAGTCAGACCACACAGGGTTTATTTACTGTTATGGTTTGGACATGAATTTTCCCCCAGGGGGCTCATGTGTTGGCTTACAGCTTGTAAGGCTGTTAAAAGGTGACCAGTACAGAAGGATTCTGGAACTCTGGGGAAGTGATGGAAATGTTTGGAAAATAGCTTAGCTAGAGGAAGTAGTAACTGGCAGCATGCTTTTAGGTTATGTCTTATATCAGGCCCTTTCTTCTGCCTCTCTCTGCTTCCTGTCCATACAAGGTCAATTGTTTCTTTCCATGCCCTACTTCCCACTGTTATGTTGAGCCTTGCAGTAGTTCCAGAACTCTGAAATTGTGAGTCAAATTAAGCCCCTTTTAAAAGTCTTAGTTTTAATTTTAAAAAATGTTTTTAAGTTTTATTGTTATTTTATGTATATGGGTGTTCTGTTTGCATGTATGCCTATGTACCACATGTGTGCCGGGTGCTCAATGAGGTCAGAAGAGACTCAGGGTCTGAAATTGTGCTGCATGTGTATACTGGGAATTGAAAATTGAAATCTGGTCTTTTAGAAGAGTAGACAGTGCTCTTAACTGCTGAACCAACTCTCCACTCCCTTATTTTTAATTTTAAATTGTGTGTGTGTGTGTGTGTGCGTGCATGCATGTGGCCCCACCCCTGCACACTTGAGCACATGCACATATGAATACAGGTGCCCTAGAATTCCAGAGGAAAGCATGAAGTCCATGGAAATGGAGGTAAAGGTGGTTGTGAGCTTCTCAAAATGGATACTGGGAATTGATCTGGAGTCTTTTGCAAGAACAGTACACAGTCTTAACTGTTGAGATATAACACCCATATACCTCTTTCCATAATCCCCAACAAATTGTCTTTAAGTCCATTATTATAAGTGGTACACATCAGATAGGAAAAGTATCCTGGAAGTTGGAAGCCAAGGAATACTGCAGTGTCCCATTAATCTCACACAAGAGATTTTTGGGATTGAAAAAACACAGGAGGGTGGTTGCCTCTCCTTGGTGAGAAGCAACAGAGAACTAAGGCAGCTTTTCTAGGGTTTTGATGGTGGTGCTGCTGGTGGTGGTACTGGTGGTGCTGCTGGTGGTGGTGGTGGTAGTTGTGGTAGGTGCTTTCCAGGGTGGCCTGAAATTGGAGGCATTATGTGGCATGATCTTGGGGCAAACTCATGAACTGATGGGACTTTTTCTTCTGCATGGCAGGGCCTGGCCACTCTCTCATCTGGAGGGTACATTAGAGCTATCAGAACTGCCAATAGAGAAGTCTGTGGGGGAGGTACCTGGAAATTGGAGCTCCAGTGGTGTGTGTGTGTGTGTGTGTGTGTGTGTGTGTGTGTGTGTGTGTGTGTATGTGTGTATGTGTGTGTCTGTGTGTCTGTGTGTCTGTGTGTGTGTCCACTTCTGGGCATCAAGTATTTTGTGGCTGGAGCCTGAAGGCCAGAAGTCTCCAGGGAGGAGCCTACAAGGAGATTCTGCAGGCAGCAGGGAAAGTCACCCCTGCTGACTGAGAAGGCATCAAATGGCCAACAATTAGGATAACATATTTGCTTTATGAGAATATCCATCTATATTTTCACAAAAATTCAGAGCATATAATTCTTAAAGTTAAACACATTGGCAACTGACTTGATTCATCTTGTATCTAGATCCTAAGTGGCCACAGTAATAAGATATGAATAGGTAATCTGACAGAATCCATGGTCTGAATTTGCTTATTAATGTCCCTAGTAGAAATTTGATTTGGCTTATTTTCTTTTTTTTTTTTTTTTTAATTTTTATTTTTGATACTTTATTTACATTTCCGATGTTTCCCCTTTTCTGGGTCTCCTCTTTGGAAACCCCGTGTCCCC
>JAPYYD010007251.1:0-10433 GCA_028551405.1 Uromys caudimaculatus
CCTCCCCCCCCCCCGTGCTCCCAGAGACTGGACCACCAACCAAAGAATGCATATGGAGGGACCCATGGTGCTGGCCAAATATGTGACAGAGGAGGACCTTGTTGGCCATCAGTGGGAGGAGAGGCCCTTGGGCCTGAGGGTGTTAGATGCCCCAGTATAGGGGAATGCCAGAGAGGGAAGATGGGAATGGGTGGGTGGGGGAACACTCTCATAGAGGCAAGGAGAGGGGGAATGGGATAAGGGGGTTCCAAAGAGGAGACCTGGAAAGGGGAAAACATTTGAAATGTAAATAAAGTATCAAAAATAAAAAATATATATTAAAAAAAAGAATGCTTTGAGCATGAAGAAGGCCCTGGGTTCAATCCCCAATAGTATATAAACAAGGTTGGTTGTGCACACATACACATAGCTATAAACTTATAGATATAGAATTAGCTACATGTTTGTCCACATCCAGCCAACATTATGCTCTGAGGTTTTTTTTATCCTTTTACAATAGATTTTTATGGAGAATGAGAGAAATGGGGTTGGTGCAGGGTGGTGGTGGTGGTGGGAGCCATTATGCAGGCCTCAACTTCAGTTCCTGCCTCCAGGTTCCCACCTTGGATTTCCTTGATGGACTGTCACTCAGGATATGTAAGGCAACTAAATCCCTTCTTCCCAAAAAAATACAAAATAAAACTGCATAGTCACACACTGTGCAAAATGGATCAGGAAGAGGCAAACCATACAGCTTCACCATACAGCTTCAGCAACAGGTGCACAGAAAGCTAAGCCAAGGAAAAGCAATGGATTATGGCCAAGCCAGGGAAAGCTAAACCAAGGAAAAGCAATGGATCATGGCCAAGCGAGGGAGGAGGGAAGGTGACATGTGACTGAAGTCTAAAGAGTCATCCAAGAGTAATATACAGTGAGGATAGCCAGCAGATCCAAAATTAAGCCAGCAAAAGTTACAGAATTATACTAGAAACAAGGGCAAAGGGTATGTTTGCATATTTGTGTTGACTTGTTATGGATAGGAGGGAGGAGGGAAGAAGGAGGAGGGAGGAGCACTGGAATAACCAGCTCCCACAGTCATTAGGTAGAAGGTTTAATAAACAGTACCTAAATTGTAAAAAATAAAACCAGGAGATTAGTTCCATAATATTTGGAATGACAAGATTATTTGATGTATGTGTAAAGATAAAAGTTATTAAAATTCCAATTAAAATAACACACAACTTTATATAAGACATAAAGGTCTCAGAGGTATTAAATAAAGGTATCATATATTTTAGGAAACTGAAATAAACTAATTAAAATTATTTACCCCAAAAATAGAAACAGAGATGGGGAGAGGTAAGGTGAGAAGGTGTGGTTTTTTGCTATAAACCTTTTCAAAATGGTTGATTTGGAAATATTACATGCAGAACTTTGACTGAAATATATGTGAAATAAATAAATCAAAAAATAACATATGCCATGCCTCCAATGAAAACAACAAAACTTTGTCTGCTCCAGCATTCAGGATAGTAGTTTCTACACTATTTAACAAAACAACTCAGCATAAAATCATTTTGAAATTTTCATTATTTTACTTTTGAATGCGTTACACACTGGTGGAAAAGCTATAGAACTACCTCGACCCTTGGTCCCACACACCCAGTGATGACAGACGGTCAGATAGATAGCCCTCTGTCTTCTGAGAAGCTGGCTGTATTTTAATGGCCCTTGTTGGCCTGTGCCTCATAGGTAGAGGGCCTCTGCTTCCTGGTCCTTAATGGCTAAGGGAAGTATATGAGATAAGCTCATGCTCTTGCCTCCTGACTTTCTACATCATGTTCTGAAGACTCACAATGGCACACAGGTCACCAGTGTTGGGTATCAGCTAATCTGGTGCTTATCTACCCTGGGTTAACTTAAAATATGCTTGCAAAAAAAAAAAAAAAACCATAAAATTTTAAAAGTCTGCCTTATTCTTATTAGACCTAAATTGTCCCCTAGTAAATGTCACTTGCTCTGGCCTTCCAAGATACAATGGAGTCTCCCCCACCCCACCCCCCAACCCCCTGTGAGCTTGGAAGCAGTGCTAGATGCACCATTGTAGGAGTTAGATTTTGAAACTCCCCACCCAGGGACTGAGTCTGAGTACTTGTTCCCCTGCTGGTGGCCCCTTTCCAGAGGCTATGAAGCCTTTAGGAGGTGAAGCCTTGCTGCTGGGAGCTTTTAAACGTTACAGCTCTGGCCCAGGTCTGCTCTTGCTCGCTCTTGTCACACACCTGGAACTCTGTTCTGCAGTCCACACAGTGGTAGCCTACAACCATGATATCGAGTAAACATTTCTTCTCCTAAACTGTCTCTAGCAGATGTTACGGTCATGGCAACAGAAAGTAGTTAGTCTCTGAGAAACAAAAGGAATCCTAACTAGGGACAAAATCCAGTAGCTGGAATGCGCCATTACAAGATATACAATGCAGCAGCATGCCCTCCTGTGAGCATGTGTGCTAAAGATGCCAGGCCATGAAAAAACCTGAGGCTCTGCTTCCTTTGCAGTGAACACCTAGTCTGCCAGTCTCACGGATGCTAGCTAGGGTCAAAAGCAAGTTGCTGCTCACAGCAAGTACAACAGATGGAGCGCTGGCAGTGGCTCAAAGCCTTTCCCACACGGGAAGGGGCTGTGTGATAACCTCTCTGCGGTTTGCCTGTCAGAAAAAGAGCTCCAGGCTTGGGGAACCAAAATCTTTTTTTAGTCATTTTATTATGGAAAAAAATATACGGAACATGAAATTTGCCTTCGTAGTTGATTTTACATATGTGAGACAATGGAGTTACAATTTTGAGATGGGCAGTAAAACTGCCTGAGCTTTGGAGCACAGGAGGCATTTCCCTTATTATTAGAGGACCTACAGGCCTGGCCTCTCCTCACTATTGGCATTCATTTGTGTTGGGAGGGTTCTTGTGTGCATTACAGGCTATTAGTGGCACCTTTGACCAGTGCTCACATCAGAATCTAATAAAGTTCACTATCTTTTGACAGTACACATGTTGCTATAGATAGCACAATATCCCTCTAGAGATGAAATGGCCTCCAGTGAGGGTGATGATGTCCTAAAGGAAGTTACTACATTTGTTTTCCAAGGCCATTCATTATACAAACATCCTTGAGAAGACGGAGAGAGACGGTGAGAAGGCTCAGCAGGGAAAGGTGAGCTGCCAAGCATGAAGACCTTAATCCCTGGGGCCCACAGGGTGAAAACAGTACACATACAACATGCACATACACGTATGTGTATAGACATATGTGTACATGTGCATATTTATCAACATTTATATATGTACATCTATGTGTGTATGCATTGATCGTGAGGATGTAAGGTTTGTCTGCCGAGCATCACCACAGTTATTCAGAGAAGAGCCATGCAGTTCCCAGCCCTTAGCAGGCACCTGATGAAAGGTGGCTGCTATTTATTGCAGACCACGGAGGGAGGTGTTCTTCAGAACTGCTCTTATTGTTATGGAGCTGATGCCACTGGTGATAATGGCTCCACACCCTCACTGGCTTCACACAATGTCCGGATTAAAGCTATCTAACATACAGAAGGGGCTCTCACACCGACCCTAGCACCTGGTGCCCACTGGTGATAGTGGCTCCGCACCCTCACTGGCTTCACACAATGTCCGGATTAAAGCTATCTAACATACAGAAGGGGCTCTCACACCGACCCTAGCACCTGGTGCCCACTGAGGACCCAACGTGACTGAGGATCCCAGCACCGTGTGGAAAAGAGCAGAAGGAAGCACGGAGGAGCCTCTGCCACTGGCTGTCTTTTCTCCAGGTCCTTCTGTCTCCTGGTGCTGTTCTTGCCCTTTGGTTATTCATCTCTCACTCCTGCTGGCTACATTTTTCTCAGTTATCTCCACATGTCCAATAAGAAACCAGACACTGAGATGCAAGGCTGATCCAGTGACATCGGAGATCCATTCCCCCTCCCCACGCCCATGGCTCCAAATCACACAAACCTAGGCAAACAAATGCTTCTCACGACTGCACACATTGCTTAAGAAGAGCTTTTGATTTTAGAATATAAATTAGTCTTAGCTTCTACAGCTAATAAATTTTGTATATACATGATTACTCTTCTTTGTCTGAAAATATAATATTTAATTATGGTTTTACAGAAGACTTAAAATTCTGTTTTCTCCCAGGGGAAAAAAATAACTACAACTGGGGTTTATGAAAATTATTAGTGAGAGCAAATCCTAGAAAATAAATTGGATTTTTGAAATCTGTGAATTTTAGCACAATATGTGTTTCACTGGGAGGAAGGTATGCAGGAAGTGTGATGGAATAACCAAAGTTAGGCTCACTGCCACCCTGATAAGACAAACATGTGCGGGAAGATCACTCGTGGATCTGCCTGATTGTGAAATTTGCATTTAGAAAAGGAAATAGCACACAATAGCCACGGGACTCATGGCAATTCCTAGTGACCTCTACCTTCCTCCAGAGTCTCATACTAAACCCCAGCCCTCCAGTTATAACTGCAATGATATTAAAAACTGTAGCAGGGAGTCTTTTATTAATTTATTTCTTTTCGACACAGGTATCAGTAATTTTTTAAGTTTTCCAAACCTATTTCAATATGGAGCCAAGTTTGAAATAGCAACATAATCTAATCTGTACATGGATCGTACCAGGTACAGGAGTTTGGTTAAACAGGCTACTGCCTAATTTATAATCTCCTTTAGAATGCAAATGGACTCCTGTTTGTAAACTCGGTTTTGTACATACAGTGGGGCTTTCAAAGGTTCACTATATTATTAATATGAACTCTGTAAAATCTTTCAGTGTACAAAATAAAAAAGTGAAGGAAAGAAAAATACCCTGTAATTCATATAATTCAAATTTAATATTCAAATTTAATAAGGGATTGCTGTAAACAAAAAAAAAAGTATGGTAGAGTCTAGGGAGTCGGCTCAGTGGGTTAGAGCCTGCTAAGCAAGCATGAGGACTTGATCTCAGATGCCCAGAACCCACATGAAAAGCTAGGCATGCACACATCTCTGACCCAGTGCTGAGCAGGCAGGGATGGGTGCCCCCCAGGGGCTTGCTAGCCAGCTAGTCTAACCAAACCAGTGAACTCCAGGCTTAATGAGAAATCCTATCTCAAAAATAAGACAGAGAACAACTGAGAAAGACATTCGATGTCTACCTCTGACCTACACACACTCACATACTGGGAGGGGGGGGGCTTGTACAAATGCACACACATAAACACATGAATACATATATAACTGGCTTACTTCTTAAATTTAGCCAGAATTAACATGTCCTAATTTCTTCTGTTAGCATACCTTCCTGTAACACAAATAAGTGCATTGTTCCCCTGGCCTAGGAAAGGAAATTACTATACACATAGAAAACATTTGAGTTGTATTTATGTGAGCAACTCCTTTACAAAAAAAAGAAGGAAGGAAAGAAAGAGAAAAAAAAGAAGGAAGGAAGGAAGGAAGGGAGGGAGGGAGGGAGGGAGGGAGGGAGGAAAGAAAGAAAGAAAGAAAGAAAGAAAGAAAGAAAGAAAGAAAGAAAGAAAGAAAGAAAGAAAGAAATCTAACCACAAAATGTTGAAGACCCTGAAGGAGAGTGTACTGTCTGGTTTTGTGTCAACTTGACACAAGCTGGAGTCATCACAGAGAAAGGAGCTTCAGGTGAGGAAATGCCTCCATGAGATCCAGCTGTAAGGCATTTTCTCAATTAGTGATGGGGGGGGGGGCTTGTGGGTGGTGCCACCCTGGGCTGGTAGTCTTGGGCTCTATAAGAAAGCAGGCTGAACAAGCCAGGGGAAGCAAGCCAGTAAGGAACATCCCTCCGTGGCCTCTGTATCAGCTCCTGCTTCCTGACCTGTTTTCCCAGTCCTGACTTCCTTTGGTGGTGAACAGCAATGTGGAAATATAAGCTGAATAACCCTTTTCTCCCTAATTTGTTTCTTGATCATGATGTTTTGTGCTAAGAGAGAATATTATGGCATTTTAAAAACACGCTTTCTTCTAGAAAATGACTTTTTCCTAGATTAAAATTCCCAGCCAATGCTTCTTTTTTAAAATCAGACTTTGAGAGCTTGGTGCTCACATCCAGCTCCCTCTGTTTTGTCCTGCTTATTAAGAACATACCATTTCCACATTAAAGAGAGGCAGGCGGATATTTTCTGGAGGAGTGCCAAGAAGAACTAGGGTACTGTGTTATACTTTGAAAGTCCTCTGACCCCTTGGCCCCTCAATGTAGAAAGCGTGTCGGGTAACACGGCCGGCCGTGACTGCTGGGTTCTGTGAATGGTTAGAGGCGGGAAGATTACCTGGTCCA
This sequence comes from Uromys caudimaculatus, assembly GCA_028551405.1. Classification (NCBI taxonomy): domain Eukaryota; kingdom Metazoa; phylum Chordata; class Mammalia; order Rodentia; family Muridae; genus Uromys; species Uromys caudimaculatus. Next base: position 6,341 of record JAPYYD010007251.1, read on the forward strand.
CTGGAACCTCAACCTGGGTATCTTCATCTTCTTGAACTTCTGCTGCCCCCCTTGTTTCAGATCTCTCTGCTCCAGCTTTGAAAATGCCTTCATCTGTGGAGACAAACACATGTGAAAAAAATCAAAATCCAATCGTGACATCGTGTGGCTGAAAGCTGACACTACAGTAAAATGCCTGAAGAGGGATATATATATATATATATATATATATATATATATATATATATATATATATATATATATATATATATATATATTTCTGTTCCTCTTACGCCCAATCATTATGCTTTAACTGAGAGGAGGTCCTGTGGCCAGAGCAAGGCTGCCTTTGCCTTGGGAGATCAGAGCTCTGCTGCAATACCTGCCTGCTCACACACTGCTGCTGACTGGTGGCACCAGTAGTAGCCAGAGATGGGAAAGCCTCCTGGCTGCCAGCAGTCAGTGACAATATTCCCTGTTTTATAATATGAGAGAGAGAGAGAGAGAGAGAGAGAGAGAGAGAGAGAGATTGATTGATTCCATTTCCCTGGAGAAGGCTATGCATTCAATAGGATGTAGGCAAACAATTCTCTCTATTGAGAGTAGGGAAATGTGTTTTTATTGCAACAGGCTCATATGTACAGTGGACTTTTTGCATCCCTCCAGCAAATCAGTGTGCTTCAGCTTTGCAGATTTCTACAGGATTTTCGCAATCGGTGGCTTTAAGCTCTGACAACAGAAGAGACCTAAGCCCCTAGGGATTTAGGCTAAGCTCCTGCAACTTGCTTCCCTTTGCAAAGCAGCAATGTCTGCTGAAGAACTTTCAGTGTCTCCCCTTGGGGGGCCTTCCCTTCTCCAGTCCCAGTAATCACATCCTAGAGCCATCTGTCATTCTGTCTGTCTACTGACTTCCAGACAGATTGAGTGCTTCAGCCACCCTCACAGATGTCTTCTTTGTCTAATTTGTAAGGCTCTCCAGGGATGGAAATGTTACCTCCTTTACTGGTACTCTACTCCAGAGTTTGATTATCCCTGCAGCCTAGAAACTGTTGCTGTCTTTTGTCTTCTGTAACAAAGGCATGACTGTTAGAAAAATTACTTAATACATGCCACATGACACCACACATTGCTAAAGTGCCAAGGTCAACCTGTGCAAAATGTATGCTTACATTTGTTGAGGAATAATCATACATAAAACACCAACAGTATAGTCTAAGATATGAATGAAATGTAGTTCCTAGACTGGGATATAGGTCAATGGTAGAGCACTCACACTGATGTAATCTGCTCCCTGTTGTTGCTTACAGCCTAACAAAGCAGAGAGACACTGAGCACCTCAAAGTTGCTCAGAGGTCAGGGGTCTCATAGGTCAGAGGGCAGCAGTGTGTAGAGAAAGTGAAGGTAAATAGCCAGGGAAAGACACAAGGGAAAAAGAGGAAGGGCAGGGTGTGGGGGGGGATGGAAACTCAGGCACGACTGCCATTCCTATCTTAGATTACAGAACTACAGGCGGTTAGGTGGCAGAGGCATAGACTATAGCTACTACTTACTCCAAATGCTGGGCTTACTTACTAAGAGACACCATAGGGAATGCTCTAGAATTTATCAGTAACAGCAGAATTTGTTCTCAGAACTCACAGGCAATGGTAATGTCTAATGCTATCAAGCAGAGCTACCAATTGTTGACAGATGTATTTTAGAAAAAGTATCCCACCAGACAGAAAACACACATTCATGAAAACCGAGTGAGGCTGGGGATGAAGCTCAGTTGGCAGAGTGCCTAGCGTGTGTACAGGCATGGGCTCCAGCTCAGTTAGCAGAGTGCCTAGCGTGTATAAAGAGACAGATGAGACACTATCTCAACAACAATAATAAGATCAAATTGAAATGATCCTTGGATGGCAAGGATCAATCTTTAAAACAGACAGTAGAAATACAAGTCAACAAGATCCACCTTGAGACACCACGAAGGTGTTTGCTTGGGTGGGGCCGGGGCTCATCTGTCAGTGAGTGGAGATGCTGAAACTGTTTCCTCTGGCATCAGGAAAGAGGACTGGAGTGGAGTGAAATGTCTACCAGAGTCAACAGAAACTAAAACCAGAAGGAAAGGAGAGAGCCCACCGGGATGCTGATTCATTCTCATTATAAATGTTACTAAGGCGGTGATGCTATACATTCTTAGGAAATATGTATTTTTTTAAAAGTAAATGTTGTTATTCATTTTGATATAACATGTATACAGTTTGGAAAAGTTAGAAGATGAAGGAAATAAACCCCCTTCCAATACCTCATGGTCCAGAGACAGCTATCGACAACATTTCCTCCTCTCCCTCTTCCTCATCCTCCCCCCCCACACACACACAAATAAAACTTGAAATTTATAAATCACTGTATACTTTAAAATTATAACATAAGCATTTATCAAGACATTAAGTGTTACTTGAAAACATTAATATATGGTGAGATTGTGCCATAATTAATAAACACTTCTAAATAATACAGATCAGATCTTTGAACAGAGAGGGCAGCACATTGTAAGAAGTTGATTGACATGTAACTGCATTGAGATTAGTAAAGAAATGCCACTCTGGAATTAGGAAGCAGATTGTGGCGGCTCAGCCCCCGGTGGAGGAGATCCCAGAGGCAAGTGCTACCTCCCTCTCTATGTACACAGCAGAAGCAAATCTCTCTTCTGAATCCTCGTTTTCAAGAGTAAGCCTGGAGCACTGTACACAGTAAGTTCACAGTGAACATTTATTGAAAGTAAGGTGGAAAACAAGCTCTAGGCGTACTCTCCTTCTCACAATCAATCTTCTTCCTGCTTGACGTCCCCTCCTCATGTGCAGCGGCTCCAGACACTTCGTGGGTGTTTAGTTCCTTTCCATACTGTTCTGAGCACAGGATACAACTGTATCATCTCCCTCCGCAGTATCTCATTGGATTCCCCTCCTGCCTCTTGCTTTAAGGAAAGTTCACCTTCCTAACTCCCTCCACAACCCATCTCACCATCTGAGTAATCATGCTCTCGGGACCATCCTGTATCCTTGGTCCTCATGCATCTCTCCTACTTCTCACTCCATTGACAGAGCCTCGCCTGCATCTGCCATAGCTCCATCTCCTGTCCTAGACAATGTACATCAGTAACGTGTGCCCTGGATTATTTCATCACCATATCCACTTCAGGGAATGACTCCTCCTGTGAGATGATGACATCTCACAGTCTTTGTTTATCCATAAATCATTGCTTCATTTATCAATTTCTATTTCTTACTCTGTTTTGGTCCCTAATGATCTGCAAATCCTTCAGGTGGAGGCCACTGCTTTTGTCTTTGCAAGTCCTGTTGCCACAATGACTGCCTCCAAAGAGGTTTTGAGAAAATATCTGTCAAGCTAAACTGACAGTTCCAAGTACTATGTAAACACCAAACTCAGGCATACAAATGTTATCTGTAATAGAATTTCAATGTGCATATACCTGTGGGGGAAGATCAGGAGTCCATGTAGTCTTCAAAAGTAAAAGTAAACACACACACACGCACACACACACACACACACACACACACACACACACACACACACACAGTGCATCATTTAATTCATCCCACAGCCTAGAAACCCTCCAACATCGTTCCATCACACCTTAGAACACAAGTTCCGATAGCCAAGGAGCGCCATAGAGAGGAAGCCTCACAGGAACTTGGAAGGCCCGTGAGTGGGGTTGAGGGGAGCAGCGCCTCTCACCCAGACCCGCCCGGATCTGCCGGGATCCCGGGCCTGAGAACCCGGGAACAGAAAGACTCCGAAACTTCCCGATCTCACTTGCAGGGGGAAACCTCTGCCTGTGACACCAGGAGTCGGTAGCCAACGAGCGCCGTAGAGAGGAGGAAACCTCTGCCTGGGACACCAGGACTCGGTAGCCAAGGAGCACGGTAGAAAGGGGGAAACCTCTGCCTGGGACACCAGGACTCGGTAGCCAACGAGCACCGTAGAAAGGGGGAAACCTCTACCTGGGACACCAGGAGTCAGTAGCCAAGGAGCACCGTAGAAAGGAAATCTCACAGGAACTTGGAAGGACCGTGAGTGGGGTTGAGGGGAGCAGCACCTCTCGCCCAGA
>JAPYYD010007252.1:0-10429 GCA_028551405.1 Uromys caudimaculatus
ACTGACAAAGGACTTGTCTGTTTTTTCTCCGAAGTGGTGAGTCATTTTCCACTTGTACAAACAAGTTAGGAGTATACTAGTAATGTTATATATAGTCCCCTTCTCCTCTTGCCTTCCCTCTCTCTCCCTCCTCACTTTGAGTCTCACTCAACAGGGTCTCACTCTATAGTCCAGGCTGGCCTAGAACCCACTATGCAGCCGCGGGATCTCAAATTTAAGATCCTCCTGCTTCAACCTCCCAAATGTGAGGATTGTAGATGTGAACCTGTCTTTTTCAGTCATTATTATTGTTGTTGTTGTTGTTATTATTATTTTGAGACTGTTTTACTGTGTAGTCCAAGCTTAACTCCTGATCCTCCTGTTCCAGGATTCCCAGCACGTGCGACCATACTTGCTTCTTCTCAGTGTTCTTAGGTTCAGGGTGTCGATGAGGTATGGTAGCTTCTAATTGTCATTTCAATGCTGATAACACCTGTTGATGGATCTTCTGTCTCCTTGTTACTAAAGGCTTAACCTGGGGTTCCTGTGACTATGGCTCTATTTGAAAACAGGATATTTGCAGATGTAATGAAGCCCAGCTGAGGGCGGACTCTAATTAGGCACAACTGCTGCTCTTAGAGGGGAATGAGGCGAGAGGCTGGAGCTGCACAGCAGGAAGATAATAGAGTGAGAAAGGAGAGGACCCTGTGAGCACAAAGGCAGAGAGTAGAGTGCTGTGTCTAGAACCTGAGGACCACCAAGGTCAACCATGGACCCCAGAAGCCGCAAGGCACAAGGCCTTTTCCTCTGGCACCTTCAGTGAAAGTGTGGCCCTCCTGACTGAATGAATGCAGGACTGTAGAGGCCTTGTCTGAGGCCTTGCTCAGCTTTGTAGAGCAATAAAGAGCTGAGGTATCATTGACCCTTGAGAGTTTGTTCTCAGTGTGTACAAAGGCTGTGCAGCCTGTGGACTCATAGACCACCTCTCTCAAGACCCGAGCTGACCCTTCAGTGGCTGGATTATCCCAGCACCAATGACAAAGGGAAATCCACCATAAATAAAGTCCTTGAGCTGAGTCAGCTCTTTTGTGCATAGGTCGTAAATAAGTGCCCTGCTTGGGCACTAAAGCCCTGACATCAAGCCATTTCTGACTTGGAGGCTTTCACCTCTGCATTATTTATCATGCTGTCTCTATCAGCCTCTTTCTTAACAGATGTGAGAGCTCAAAACTGCCATATTTCCCCATCTTCCAAGAGAGCAAAAGTGAGCTGGTGATGGAGACTGGCTGGGGCTTGTGTGGATACCCCAGCCTTTCACACCTACTCAGAGAATGTGAGCTTCAGGAGGAGTAAAAGTCAAGTCCAGCCACAGTAGCAAATCTGTGCCAGCGATATGAGAACAGACTGAAGATGTAGACCTTCCATTTATTTCTGGCTGAGCTAGCACAGACTTGTTCTGAGGGCCCTAGACTTATAGATCAACCAATGCTTCCTCTGCCTGGATCACGGGGGATGGAGGGGCAAGTCATCTTGGGGTTAACATTTGAGATGGTCATGGGCCCTTAGAAAGCATCTGGAGGGAAGTGATCAGTACAGACACTATATGTCGGAGACAGTCATTGAAAAACAAGTTCCCCTTGAAGTCAATGTTGTAGCCTGTGGTCTGTGCTCTGCCCCGTCCATGTTGAAACCTACTCACCTCATGATCAGGATTAACACCCCTGTAAAAGAGACTTATTCATTACTGTCCTTTTTGCTGTAACCAAACACCTGAGAAGTCACTTAAGAGTCAAGGTTTATTTGGGCTTACAGTTCTAAGGGCTACATCCCATCACGGCAGAGAAAGCATGGCAACAGGAGTTGAGAATGTCACATAGCATCAGCAGTCAGGAAGCAGTAGACAGGAAGTGGGGCAAGGCTGCTGAACCTCAAGATCCGCCCCCAGTGACTTACTTCCTTATTGAGACTCAACCTCCTGTTCCATAGTATTCCAAAACAGCATTACTAGCTAAGGACCTAGTGTTCAAACACATGAGCCTGTGGGGACATTTCAAATTCCTAACCCCTTCCACTGTGTGAGGAGTTATCAAGGAGGCTCCATTGTGAACTAGGAAATGGGCCCTCACCAGATACCACACCTGCTAGCACCCTGGCCTTGGACTTCTCAGGTTCCAGAACTGAAAGAAATAAATTTCTGTGGTTTATAATTTTTATTTATTTTGGGGTTTTGTTTGATTGGGTTTTTGAGACAGCCTTACTTTGTAGCTCTGGCTGTCTTATAATTCATTCTATAGACTAGGCTGGCCTTGAACTCAGAGTTCTGCTTGCCTCTGTCTCCTGAGTGCTAGGATTAAAGGCACGTGCCACCACTCCTATTGGGTTATAATTTTTCAACTACATTTTATTTATCCATTTATGTAGACAGATATGTCACAATGCGTGTATGGAGGTCAGAGGACAACTTGCAGGAGTCAGTTCTGTCCTTTATGATATGGGGCCTAGAGTTGTTGGACTTGACAGCAAACACTTGGACCCACCTAACCTTATCTCACTGGCTGAACTGTGTTTATAAGCTACCAGTTTGTGACGTTTTACTATTGCAGCCTGAACAAACTAAGAAAACCCCAATTTCATCTCTCTTCCCCTCTTTCTGCATTCACTTCTTGTGTAACATTCACTTCTTGTATAACGAGTTACCACAAATTAGATTAAAAAACAGCGTCACAGTCCTGGAGGTCAGAAGTTCCAATCGTGAAGAAGCTGGAGGCTATGGGCACTCAGGTCCCTGTGATACAGAATGTTCCTCCTCCTCCACAGGAACTGGCAGCCCCTCTTGGTAGTTTCTGTATATCCTCCCTTTGGGCACCCACACCCACACTCAATGGATGATCAGGTACATAGCACCAAGGAAAGCCACACATGGGAGTACTGAGCAAGATGCAGAAGAACTTCATCATTCTAGGGCTGGGCTTTGACCCTTATGTCAACAGGTACATCTACCGGCCTCAACCCTACCCATATCACCTCTACTCATTCTTTTTTTTTTTAAAATTAATTAATTTATTCATTTATTTATTATATGTAAGTACACTGTAGCTGTCTTCAGACACCCCAGAAGAGGGCATCAGATCTCATTACGGATGGTTGTGAGCCACCATGTGGTTGCTGGGATTTGAACTCATGAGGTTGCTGGGATTTGAACTCATGACCTTCGGAAGAGCAGTCGGCGCTCTTAACCGCTGAGCCATCTCTCCAGCCCACCTCTACTCATTCTACCTCTCATTGTTCACGCCCCCTGGTAAACGTTAGCTTACTCAAGGCACTGGTTCTACCTCTGGGACACTTAGCCATGATGGTGCAAATGCACTGGCTTGTCTACACTCCAGCCCCTGAGCTGCCTCTCTAACTCACATCTCTCGGGTTGTGAAGACACAGGAAGAAGATGCACGTTCAGGAACCCTTCCTCATCTCAGACCCAAATGCTTGAGAGTTACTGTCTCATGCTGTCTGGGACACAGCCCAGGGACTAACGAAACAAGCTGTGTCGTCTTGGTTTACTCCTGTCCTTTTGCTGTCCTAGGGAAACGAAGAATGGGTGTGAGAAGCTGAATAGTTTCATTTTACTGCGGAAACAGGAATGCTAGATTTTCCTGGGGGACAGTGACAGTTGCCCCTTCTTTTTAGGGCCCTTAGATTAAACACAGGAAGACACAACTTCAGGTTGTTCTGTGTCCTTGAGTGCCTGCTGCATCTTTCCTAGAGCTGAATTTAGAAAACTCCAAGCAGCTCTTGTAGCAGGTTGGTCCAGTCATCCAGGTTCTCGGTGGCCTGGCTTCACCCCAGGACTGTTCTGCCTCCCTGTCCTGCCCACACCCACAGGCCAGCACTGCCCCCAGCCCTTTGGACCCATTCCTCCAACCTGGAGCACTGCTCTCCCAAGTGAGCCCATATTCTTTGTCCTCCTTGCTGGCTTTGCTCTAATGGCACCTTCCCTGGAAGGGCCCCAACTGTTCTCTTGTAACTGCAGACACCACCCTGTCCCAGTCACCTCACCTAACCCTGCCATGTTTTCCCTCCAGCACTGACCACCTCATGGGTCACTTACTGACTTTGCTTACTGTCTTCCCTTTCAAGGGAAGGTTCTGAGGGGACCGGGGCTCGGGCTGGGTGGTAGGTAGCACTTGCCTAGCACTGAGGGGCTGCCTTTCATCTTTTAAAAGATTTATTTATTTTATTTATATGAGTACACTGTAGCTGTGTTCAGACACACCAGAAGAGGGCATCAGATCCTATTACAGATGGTTGTGAGCCACCATGTGGTTGCTGGGAATTGAACTCAGGACCTCTGGAAGAGCAGTCAGTGCCCTTAACCACTAAGCCATCTTTCCAGCCAAAAGCACTGAGAAAATTAAAGTAGACTGAGACTCCATGAGGACAGCTTTCCATTTTGTTACCACTGTGAACCCAGACCTAGGAGATGACTGAACCTGAGTCTTCAGGGAGAAAGTTTATACTGTATGTCCAAAATCATATAAGTATGCTAACAATTTACCCTTGCTATTTCTGCCTCTAGAAAGGCAACAGAGGGCAGTTGGTTTCTATTTATCCCTCAGAAGCAATGAGTGTTAGAAATGTTACAAAGGCAAGAGGCTGGAAATAATGAGAGCTGACGCTTAATTACCACTTATCCCACGCCAGCCTCACTTCCACACGTTCTATGCATATGAACACATTTCACTTTATAACAACCCTGAAACCTCTGTTAATGTTTGTTTTTTTTTCCAAATGCAGAAACAGGCAAAGGGATTGGAGGCAGGACTGAAGTCCTGGGTCTGATCAAGAGCACAGGTTTGCCCAGCATGGCAGCTCATACCTATAATCACAGCATTATCGGCCGCTGTGAGTCTGAAGTCAGCACAGTCAACATAGGAAGGTTCTGTGTCAAAACAATCAACCAAACACCCCACCCGGCACAAGTTCACAAGTTCTGTGGGTCAAATATGCTGTGTGTTGCCTTCGCAATCTTCAGTACAACTGTTTGAAGTGATGATATATAGAAAGGAGAATGTGTCCCTATATATCTTGTATGTGTACTCTGAAATTATATCCCCCAAATTACTTTACCATGTTGATAGATATTGCTGGGAAGAAGTCAGCATTATCAAACTCCAGAGACAACCAGGAATCAGGATTGCAGAATATTCCACAGACAAAAGTCCATGAATTCTCAGTGCTGCCCTCTGTTGGTTTTGATAAGCCAAGAAAGGATTCGACGTTGCCTTCTGTAGTCTTTTAAAAATAGTTAAAAAGCTATCTTTAAGCATTCTATTTATTCAATGTGTGTTTTACCTGCATGTATGTTTGTGCACCACGGAGGTGGTGTGTGTGCCTGGTGCTCTCAGAGGCCAGAAGAGTTCCCTGGAATTGGAGTTGGAGACATTTGTGAGCCTCCATGTGAATGCTAGGAATGGAACCTAGATCCTCTGGAAGTACAACCAGTATTCTGAACTGGGTCCCCTCTCTAGTCCCTTTTAAAATAAAATTTAAAAGCTTCCTTCTTTCCACATAAGCTTCTTCTTGTCCCAAATTATGTTGGGAGCCTAGACTGTCAAGATGGAAGAACTGTTAGTGTCTTGAAAAGTCTTTGTGATACATATTAACTGCAAAAGATCAGTTACTAAAGAGAATTACATCACATTGGGCTCCACTTACAGACTCAATACACTATGAGTAGCAATTGTTACTTCCAGATGATGAAATCACTGGTGGTTGCTGGCCTCAAACTGGCCATTTAACTGAAGCTGACCTTGTGAACTCCTAATCCTCCTGCCTCTACCTGATCGTATTATAAGTATGTACCACCATACTGGCTTTCAATTTTACATGTTTAAGAACCTTTGGTCTTTGTGTTCTTTCCATATCTGTAAGAAGATGAATTACTTTTGTAACTAAAGGAACTTGTTTTAGCAGAAACAGCTGGCCCCTTGGGAAGACCCTTTGTAGCAGTCATCCAAACAGTATTCGAGCTTCCTTTGAGCATCAGTTCTGTTTCCAAAGGTGTGTCCTACAGACAGCCTCGCATGTGAATCTGCTGTCAGTCCATCGACAGTTGCTGTAGTGTTGTGAAAATTTCTGCACAGTCCAAACCCTGCATGGAAGGTAAGGGTACAGTAAGGTGACCTGACCATGCCAAACCCTGCAGCTATCTTAACCAAATCCAAACTAGGTAGGGGGATCTCTGAGTAGACACATCCAGACAGCAGGCTGTGGGCAAGCACAAAGACAAGGGAAGGAAGTGACAATCACCCCAGGAAGGCACTAAGCCTAGTGTGGGCTGTAGGACGTGGTGACAAAGAGGCCTCCATGTGCTCTGGATTTTTGAGATACTTTGTAAGTCTGTATATGAAGAAACAAGTATTATTTATATAACCAATTTAAAGTATGCAGTACACGTATGATACAGTTTTAAACTAAGAAAGCCGCCCTGGGGGTTGGGCTGTACAGTGAGAGAGCTCTTGTTTAGCATGTGTAAGATGAGTCACAGGACCCCAAACAAGGCCCACATTCCAAAATGTCCCCTCATTGGGCTGCAAACAGGCTCTGCTTATCTGGGTCACAGGCTCAGTCCCTTGTGAGCGATATGCGGTGTGTAAACACTGGTGCGACTTTATGGCACACTGCATTAATGAATCCCAAACAACAGTAACTGTGAGGAGTTTGGAACAGCAAGAACGGTAAGTGACAAAAATCAAGTGAGACATGCCTATAATCCTAGTCCTCAGGGAACTCACGATTGTGAGTTCCAGGTCTGCCTAGACTACAAAATAAGACCCTATCTGTTAGCATTTCTTCTAGGCTCCGCCCCACAGTTACCTGGCAACAGCCAGGTGTACCTGACTCGCTATAAAAGGGGCTGCTTGCCCCCTCCTCTCTCTTGTTCTTGCTCTTCCTCTCTTCTCTTCCTCTCTTCCTCTCTTTCCCTCTGATCCTTCTCTCTCCCCATTCCCCCCCCCCACCAGCTCATGGCTGGCCTGTCCCCCACCCCTTTCTCTGTCTCTACTACCCCCTCAACTCCCCTCCCCATGCCCTGAATAAACTCTATTCATACTATACCGTTGTGTGGCTGGTCCCTCAGGGGGAAGGGATACCTCAGCATGGCCCACAGAGGCACCCCCTTCCCTGCACCATACCGAGCCTCCACCAAACAACCCTGGTTTCTTTTTCTTTTTTATAAAACACAACACTATCAATCATCGTTCAAGAAAAAAGGCAGGTGGGAAACCAATTGCTTCTAGGCTGCCTGTCAGATAATTAAGAGTATGCCCAAGATAAGGAAGCAGGAGGGTAGAGTCGAGGGTAACTTTGCCAGCCAAGTAGATGGTCTGACCCTGGCCCAGACCAGTTTCTCTCTGGGGCTCTATTTCTCATTCTGAAGTTACAGGTCTCCTCAGAGAACTTTTAAAGGAGTGAAGCTATGGTCTCCATTTTACCAGTGTGGAAAATGAGGAACAGTTGCTCACCCCCAAATCATGCACCTCTAAAATGGCGAATCTGGGTGCTCTCAGGCCAGACACTAGTCTCTCCTTGGGAAATGATCCATCTGACACTGTGAAGGAGACTAAAGCTGGCACTCCGGTCATCTTTCGAAGATTCAAGCTGGCTTGAGAGGCAGCAGAGTCCACACCCTCCAGTGCAGAGGAGCATAACCCAGGAGCTTTCACTAAGACTGGAGGCCCAGCTGGAGGTGTTTCCTGGTGACTCTGTGACAGGCCTTGCTACAGTCAATCAGCTCCTGGGTTTTGTTGATAGCCTCAAATAAAGAATCTTTACCCATACTCCTGGACTCAGTGGAAATGAATCTCTAGCCAGTATCTCTGGCTGCAGAAAAACAGGAGACTTGAAGTCTATTTGAGTTCTATTTTTACTAAAACCCCATTAACGGGTTTCTATTAGAACAATTAAAGTGTCAAGGCGTGTTGTTCTGCAGGCTGTGAAGGAGGACTGCACTGTGAGCTAGTGAAGGCACAGAGCTGTTTCCAAAGGCTCCCCCCCCCCCAGGAGTGTAAGTTAAGCCCTAAGGTAGGTTTTCTTAGCCACTAATTTGATAACTCCCTCTGCAGCTGGTCTGGATAGAACTGTGGTTGGAATAACCTTACTTCCTGTCTCCTTCTTTCTCTTCTTCCTCCTCTTCTTTTCCTCCTCCTCCTCCTCCTCCTGATTCACTCAAAATTGGTTGAAAGGCTCCAATCTTTCAGGGAATGAATGTAAATTTCTCTCACACCCTTGCCAGGCACACAAAAGCCAAGTATGAAATTTTCCAGAGCTGTGGAAACCCAGTCCTTTCTACACCTTAAGATCAGCTCATCCCGTGTGAGCCAGGAACTGTCCTTATTCTGTGGTGATTGCCCCACCGCATGAATACATGTATCTTGACTGCAGGCACATTTGTAGGGAAGGATCTTGCAATTCTGATTTCATGGAGCATTTATATGGTTACGAGGCTGTGTGCTCCAGGCAGCCAGGAGGTCTGGTCAAAGCACTAGAATTTGTAGTTCCACTATATTCACAATGACACAGGTCCTGCCTTTCCTGTCTATCCCTCAGGGATTTAGCACTGTGGCCTTCCACTACCTCAGGTGTCACTATCATCCAAACCCCAGCTACTTAGGCCTGCTTTTGCCCCTTCTCAAGAACAGGCCATACCACAGACTCTCCATTTTCTTGTTCCAGAACCAGACACTGGCTGCTCCTTCTGTTTGGAATATCTCCCATTGGACTTTGCATACAGCCAGCTCTGTATCTTCCCTTGAGAGATGCTTCCTTGAATCCACCGTGTAAAAAATGTCTCCAGCTGTTTGCCTTCACACATACTGTAATTCACTTCATATGTCTCACTGCAGTCTGGTTTACCATCTTTCTCATCCCACAGAAAGCAAACTGCACAAGGGCAGAAGGGATGGCCAGCTATCTACTCTCACCTGTGGACCCACACTTACCACTGAAGTCCCTTCCTGGAGGGATGGCTAGATGGATGAGTGACTGAATAGGACCCGCTTCTGTTCCCAGTAGAATCCATACAAGATGCCAGAAGCCAGTGAGCCCCATCTGCCTTGCAGGAAGCTAGCTCTTCTTCTGGGCTCTTTCTCTGCACAATGGTCCTCACAACAGTGAACCTTTCTCATTGTGTTGGGACTAGGGAGTCAGCATGGAGGCAGAGGTAGGCAGGGAAGTTGTACTAACAGCCAGGACTGCATATCAGACTTAATCAAATCCAGAGGCTCCTCAGTGTCGTCCTGCCAATGGAGATATTCAGATTGAACAGGCCATAGACCCCAGAGGTAAAATGCCATACAAAATAACATTTCAAAAACAGCAATGTGAAATCTCAGAAATGAGCTTGAAGTGTCAATAGTATGAGCAGTGTTCTAAAACAGAAAGTGGAGTCCTTTTTATACTTCAGATAATGGTTATGTGACGGGTGTAGTTTGGGCCAGGATTTCCATTCTTCAGAATGACAGTGTGGTGTTCCTTGTAGAAGGAACCAAGAGGGAAGGACCAAGAGTTCTGCAAGAGATACTTGGTGATATCATGAGAAAGGGCTGCCCTGGCCTGTTCTACTGCTAACTACCCAGTCCATCTAGCTGTCAGCTAAATCTAGTCCTAGCTACTGTTGAGACATCTGACATTCACTTAACCTCCTGGTTTAAACAGCAATTTACATCTTGGGGTTGTTGTAAAAGAAAACATATTTATAGCAGTTAAAGCAATGCTAGACAGAGAATAAGCTCTCAATAAATAGTAGCCATTATTAGTAACACTTATGACTCTGCCTCTCTCCTCCTCTTCTCCCTCTTTCCTAAAGTATTCTTTAAGAAACTTTCTATTCATCCGAAGATATGACAGAAAACTAAGACAAACTAGAAGCCAGGCCTGCAGTACAGGTACACAATCTGAGCAACTTGGGAGGCTACGACAGGAAGATCTCAATTCAAGGCCGGCCTGGGCCCACAAGTGAGCCCCTGTCTCAAAATGACAAAAAGAGAACAATGTTAATTTTGCGTTAGGTATTTACTGTAAGCTTGTTGCTTGTTGTTTAACTAACTAATAACTAATTAATTTAGAATTAGAGTCTCTTGTAACCTGGGCTGCCCGATAACTATAGAAGATGTTGACCTTCTGGTCTTTCTTCGTCCACCTTCCAAGTTCTGGGATTACAGATATTTACCACCATGCCTGGTTTTATGCAGTGCTGGGATTCAAACCCAGGGCTTTGTGCATGTTAAGCAAGAAGTTTCCACATGGGGTAAGCATCTTTCTGTTTTAAATGAGCAAAGCTCTCTGGCAGGGCAGAATGGTTAGGATCTTTACCTTCTCTCTGATAGACCTGACAAACCCTGCTTTATGTCTGCTAAGCAGCACCTTTGACAAAATGGTCACTCCACGGTCACTC
>JAPYYD010007253.1:0-10427 GCA_028551405.1 Uromys caudimaculatus
GCAGAAGCATTGAGACAACCTACAAGAAGCGTTCTTCTCTGGATGTGTCATGTTGCTGTCACAGTGATGACAGAGTGACTAGACAGCATCTCTATAATCTCTCTAGGAAAATGGGGACTCATTTGATTTTCTCATTTCCTCTGTGATGGTCCATCCTGACATGACTTACCTGAGATGTTCTCTTACTTCCAGCCCTGTCTGACGTGGAGATCACAGCCCAGTCAATTAACTTTATTTTTGCTGGCTATGAAACTACCAGCAACACACTTTCCTTTGCCCTGTATTCCTTGGCCACTCATCCTGATATCCAGAAGAAACTGCAAGAGGAGATTGATAGGGCTTTGCCCAATAAGGTGAGCGGTTGGTGTAGGAGGGTATAGGTGAAGCCTCAACAAGGACATACTCTTGACACCCACAGTATTTTGTGTGTGTGTGTGTGTGTGTGTGTGTGTGTGTGTGTGTGTGTGAGAGAGAGAGAGAGAGAGAGAGAGAGAGAGAGAGAGAGAGAGAGAGAGAGACGGACACAGACAGAGACAAAGATTGAGTAAGGGTTAGTGTGTGTGTGTGAATGTGTGTGTGAGTGAGTGTGAGCATGCATTCACACCACTGAACCACCTCTCCAATTCTGGTGATTTTTCTTTTAACATTTTTGGATGATTGTATGTTGTTATATGTATGTAAATATGCATGTACACGTGTACAGACTTATGTATGTATATGATTTTACATATGTGGGTGGGCATGTGTGCTGCGGCATGTGAGTGGAGGTCAAAGGACAACCTGAAGGAATTTGTTCTCTTTCTACTACATGAGTTTTAAGTGTCCAAAGCATGTCAGTAGGCTCAGTAGCAGGTGACTTTGCTCACTGAGATTTCTGAGCATCCCTTGATAATTTGTAATCAGAACACAAGCACTGCCTTTTCCTAGCACTCTTTAGAAATTATTACAAAAGGGCCAAGAAAGGAGAAATGAGCCATAAATCTTCTCATGGCAACAGAAGGTTGTTTTGACACAGGGTTGGGTCTGGTATGTCTGTGATCTAGGACCAGAAGAGAACCAAGTAAGCAACATGAACACTACCCGTGTGATGCTAAAGATACGCACTTAGCATACAGCTCTCCGTATGGTTCACTGATATTTTTGGAACTGCTGTGTCCCTGCACCGAGAGCACCTAGCCTTGGCCTTCACTGAGCTGCATGGGTTGCCTCATCTCTGTGCCACGATTCCTCCTATCTATTTATAGTTAATGGAGAAGAAGCCAAGGTGTGAGCCCAGGTGTCTAAATCATGAGCCAAATTCCTCTCCCTCTTTCTCAGTGTGCACATGCGTGTGTGTATCTGTGTGTGTAGGTCATAGACTTACATTGTGTATATTTCTAAATCCCTCTCCACATTGTTTTATGATACAGGCTCTTACTAAACCTGGAGCTTATTGATTAGGTTAGGTTGTCTAGTCAATGAGAGCCAGGCATGCCCTGTCTCAGTCTACCTGCTCCTGGGATTATAGATGGGTACTACTGTGTGAGGCTTTAGAAATGATTTGTATCTGAACTCTGCATTCTCAGGCTTGCATAGTAGATAGACCCTTCACTAACTGAGCATCTTCCAGGCACCAAGTGATAGTTATTCCACTATGTAAGGAGCTTGAGACTTGGCACAATATTTAAGAGCACTTGCTATTCTTCCATGGTATCCATCCATATTTGAGTCCCAGCATGAAAATGGCAGCTCTCAACTGCTCTAAACCTAGTTACAGGAAATCCGGTGCCCTCTGTTGGCTTCTGTTGGCATTGTAATCATATGGTATATGCAAACATGTAAGCAAAAGATCTATATGTATGAAATAAAGCAATTTTTAAAACCTTTAAAACGTATTGTAAGTACTAACTAAGGTCCTTTGAGCTTCTGAGCTTGACTTTGGGAATGTTGAGAATTCAACACTAGAAACAGTCGAATGTTAATCTGCAATCTCAGCACAAATCTTTTTCTTTATTCCTAGGCACCTCCCACCTATGATATTGTGATGGAAATGGAATACCTGGATATGGTGTTGAATGAAACCCTCAGATTATATCCAGTTACTAGTAGACTTCAGAGAGTCTGTAAAAAAGATGCTGAAATCAATGGTGTGTTTATTCCCAAAGAGTCAATAGTGATGATTCCAGGTTATGCTCTTCACCATGACCCACAGCACTGGCCAGAGCCTGAGGAATTCCGCCCTGAAAGGTACCAGAACCCCAGGAGCAGGCACCCACACTACACTATGCAGGTCTGTGTATGCTATGATGTCTCTTATAGGAAGATGTTCTAAGTATGATTTTACATCCATTTGCATTCTGTGAGGAGAATAGCAGTGAAAGGGAAGAAAGGAGAGGAGAGTGGAAGTGAGATAGGAAGGAAATATGACCATTAAATACAGAGTGTTTTCCTCATTCTTCCTCAAGTCGTTAATGACCCACTTAAATGTGGATCGGGAACCCACATTAATTGCATTCCAAATGAAATGTGCTTTTCAGAGACAGAACTCAGCATCATCCTCAATGGATTTTTAGTGTTTAAGGATGTGGTTCCTTTCTTGTTCCATTTTATTTTTTTGAAAATCACATGAATGGATTGAATTCTGGTCATTTTCACCTCACACTGCCCTGTCTCTTCTCCTACCCACTCATGTGGAATTCCTGTTTTTTTCCAAGAAGTCTTCTGCCTGTTTTTATGGGGATTTTTTTGGTGACTTGTGAGTTTACTTAGGGTTGCTTGCATAAGCATAAATGAAGGCATTAAAAACTGGAGAATGGTCAACTCTCCATTGGTTGCACCATTGAAGAAAAACTTCTTCCTTCTTGCAACATCTCTTTATGGAGGTGGCATTTCATGGACTCCCTTCCCTACTCATGATGGAATGACAATGTGTCTAGTCTTCTGTAGGTATTGACAGCTGATGTGAGTTAATGAGTGCAGTGTACGTGCCATGTTCATAAGATAGTACTTCACAGAACCTATTTTATGCCCCGACGCTTACATTCTTTCTGACCTTTCTTCTGTGATGTTTCCTGAGCTTCAGAGGGGCTGAGAACTCCACAAGTCCTTATTCCCAATGCTATGAGCAGTCATAAGTTTCTGCATTAAATGTCTCCCATTGCAAACTGAAGTTATGCTGACCATGGCTCAGATCATCACTAATTTTTTTGTGCAATCATAAATATTTAGAAGATATTTTGATACCTTGTCCACTTAGCAAAATATTGTCATCTAGTGCTTATGATGTCTGTAGCCATTGGGAATTTGACCAGATTTACAGTACCATACATTAATTTCCTTTGGGATTTGTATCTGCACTCCAATCAGAATATGGTTGCTTCCTCTTACCCCATAGCACCACAGTTATACTACTGTGTGCCCACAAAAGGATGTATTTTTTAAAAAACAGTATTCATCTTATTTCAGCCATATGGAGATTCTTACAAGGGAAGGGGGATGGAAAGAACTTTTATTGTAAAATATTCAGATCCAAATACCTGAAAGGAGAAATTCCATGAATCTTTCCCAAACTACCTATGTGTACTGATTAGATGTCAAAAGTCGACTTCACATGTGTTGGTCTTATGCTTTTACCATTTGTTAACTTGTCATCTACTGATGTGTCTCCAGATTCAGCAAGGAGAACAAGGGCAACATTGATCCTTATCTATATGTGCCCTTTGGAAATGGACCCAGAAGCTGCATTGGCATGAGGTTTGCTCTCATGAATTTGAAACTTACTCTCACTAAAATTGTGCAGAACTTCTCCTTCCAGCCTTGTAAGGAAACACAGGTGAGAGAGAAAGTTATCGCTACAAATAATGCTTTATGTGAGGCATTTTTCCAATGGAAGGCTCTGTGTATAAAAATGGTTAGGCATGTTTGAGGTATAATCTGTTTTCTTGCCACCTGAGCTATTTTTATCCAGGTATTAGCTAAGGGTCCTCTTGTTCTCTGTCTGTACAGAATAGAACCTAGCATTATGAAGAGTCAGTGTAGGCCAATATGACTGGATTACATGAATTTTCTTTGAAATTCTAGTCACGTACACTGGGGATTTGTATATCATGTGCCATCCAGAGGTGCAATGGTCATGTTTTCAATGTTTGTTGTATGTTGTACTCTTCAGAACTTACAGAAGCTCTCTTCTCACAGTCTTTTCAACCAGTGGATGTACATTAGAATTACAGAGGAGCTTTAAAACTCATACATGAGGTCTAGAATCTTTTTCGGTTGGCAAAATGCTTACCTATTATGCACAAATCTCTGGTTCTAATTCCCAGAACTACATGAAAAAGCCATGATGGTACATGCCTATAATTCCTGCACTCAGGAATTAGAAGCTAGGGGATCTAGTAATCTTTGGCCACTTAGTGAATTAGAAGCCAACATGGGATATGTGTGTTAAAAAGAAACCAGAAACTGAAGATGCCTGGTCTTTGTTGACATCCTGAGACAACTCACCCAGAGTGTGGCTTTAAAAGCTCATCTGTGATTATCCATATCATGCCAAGTTGAGAATCATTATTTGGAAAGCCAGTTGGTGGGATTCATGAGGTTTCTATGTTATTAAGAGCACTTTCTGATCTTGGAAAGGAATTAAGTTAAGGTTCTAGTACCCACATGGCAGCTCACAATCATTTCTATATACTGTACCAGGGCCTCTGTTGGCTCACTCTGCCTTCTCTTGAGACTTCCTACTTGTAGTATATGTGTAATGTGCAGAAAAATCACTCTTGTACATAAACGATAAGTATTTCGAAAGTTGCATGTTACAATAAATTTCAATCTTTTGGAACATCTTGATGATTCCAGCTCATTTCTCAGGAGCTGTGCTCTAGAAGATAGGTAGTTGTAATATTTCCATAAAGTATGTGTATTTATTCCCCTTCTTATTCTGCTCTCATACTTCAAGTTACTGTCCATTCTCTAAATGAATATTCCTCTTACGTTTCTGTTCTTATTTACGCCATGTTCTACTTTTGGCTCCTGCAGGTTATTTTCACTCTCTATGCACCATTAAAACTTCCAGTTTTTAAAAAATGTTTGTTCTCTATGTATTGAAGGATATCCCCTCTCTTTTGTATATCACCTCATATTATTCCTTTCAGAAACTTCAAATGGTTCTTTGAGGAGAGTTTTCCCATTGAAAACCTTTCATTTATGTTTGAAAGCCTGGCTTACATTTATAATTTTCTTTCATGAACCCTTATTAAAAATTAACATTACCATTTATGTAAATATTTATATGTACATCTTTTTGTATACCTCCATCAAAAATATGTGTGCTATATTTAAAATTATAAAATTGTCATGAGACATTTAGAAAAAGCATTAATGGTGCATTTTTTGTATAACTTGGTCTTGTTTCATGTAAAGTGTTGGGTGAAATGTATAGGCCTTTTGTATTTAGAGTGCAGCTTCTTTATATTAATGAGGTTTTCTGGAAAGAGAGACAGATATGTTTATTCTTTCATCTGTTCCTTAAGGCAGTTGTATAGCTTTATCCATACACACCTTCACTTCATTTAGTACTTTATCACTAAAGCATTTAAAGTATGTACAAGGATTTAGACATAAAACAAGGTTCTAATTTTGAGACCCAATGTCACACCGGGAAGGGGGCAGATGCTCTTTAAGCTCCCATAATTTTAAATTTGCACTTTTTTTGTCTCCATGACTTTTTCCCCTTCCTTTTCCTGTGAGTAGAAGGTTTCTCCATTCACCACTGAAGAGCATGAGGCTAAATCATTATTGAAAAATCTTGTAGAATTAGAGTTTCCCATTCATCTCATCCTTGGAAGCCAAGAATAGGTGCTAGAATACATAGCAAAGTTCCTGTCCTCCAGATGACTTGCCCTGAATATGATGAAGTGTAGTGGTGAGATATGATCTGGGGTTATGAACTGTTAATAAATTTGGAATACATCTTCTAATGGTTATCTTGCAAATTTCAAAACCAAAAATAACTTTACATGACTTAAAAAATTAATTTGACATAAAAACTAAGAATAAGGTTTAAAATGTGAAACTTATCTGTTTTATTCTAAATCAACACAAAACATAAGAAGCATAAACCAGCATGAATTTGTCTCAGGTCCTGAATACTGTAGATTCTCAACCACCATTTTACATATTGCACATTGACATGCAAGCTCTCAACACCTAATTGACTCAACCCCTAGTATAAGGGAGAATTGATATCAGATTACATGGTTTTAAATTCATCTTTTTGGTTCTGCAAAGCATTATTATCCCAAATACTTTTTTTTTTACTTTTCTTCTTGGGTTTTTATTGGTTCACTCATTGCTTCTCAATATTTTTCTTCCCCTGTTGCAGATACCTCTGAAAATAAGCAGACAAGCACTTCTTCAACCAGCACAACCCATTATTCTAAAGGTTGTGTCACGGGATGCAGTCATAACTGGAGCATGAATTTCCCTCAAGAAATTCTATTGGGTTCTTCAGAAAGGTGGTGTCCAAGAACATTGGACCCTTTAATTCAGTACATTCAGATAAAATGTGAATTCCAGATAAAAATGGGGCTTACTTGACTGGTCTTGAATCCTGGTTATAGAGTCAGTACATCCATTGATTTTTCTCTGTGTCTACACAACATACTATCTAATATAAAGGAGATGACAAGTCAGTGACAGAACAGGAAAGTCAACTTCACTGGTCCTCATGGGACCATCTTCATCCACATCTAGTTGTCTCTGTTAATTTCTTTTGAGCTCTTTTGATAATAAGCATTTCTCTGCAATTTGATCAATAATTTGTTGAGGATAACTCTAATTGTAGAATTGGTATCAGATGCTTTCATTACAATATATTATGACAAATGCTACATAAAATATAAATAAATATCTCTTTAAAAATATTTATTTTTAAAAGTTTTTGTATTCTTTGAGAGCTTCTTTGAATGAATTTTGATCATCTTAATTCCTTTCCTCTGACTCTTCTCAGATTCTATCCCATCTTCTTTCCCACCAATTTTATATTCTCTCACACTGTTTCAAAACAAAACAAAAACTATTGAGTTCTTTCTGTTTGTGTTAGATAGCTCTTCCTGGGTGTGAGGCCTGACCTGGAGTGTAGTTGACATAGCCAGTGTCACTGAAGAAACCTGACCTTTCCTTTCTCAGGAGCTCTCAGCTTACAATGTCTCCTTTGCTAGAAGGAGGTCTTTGAACTTCTCACCACTAGGATTTTTGTCTTGTTTGAACTTGTGAAGACTTTGTTAATTCTGTCACAGTCTCTGTGAGTTCATAGGTACAACTGCATGTCGTGTCTGGGAATGCTATTTCCTTCAAGTCATCTATTAAATCCTGGTTTTACATTCTTTTTTCTTTCCATTTTACATAGATCTTTGATCTTGGATGGGAAACTTATGCTATAGACAGCCTACCTAGTTAGTGTTGAGCATTTCAACATCTCTTCATCTTCGCAAGTTTTATGTTTTCTCACTAACTATTGACTATTGCATAAAGAAATTTCTCTATTGTGGGTTGAGTGATGCACTATTCTATGGCTATGGCAGTATTTTATAAGGAATCTTTTTTATTGCTACATTCATTTAATAGCTTAATAGTAATAGATTTTCTCTCAGAACTCATAACATACCTAGTCTTTTTTATTTTATTTTATTCTATTTTGGTTGTCCTTTTTTTCTCTTTTTTAAAAATTTATTTTTATTTTTTTAATTGGATATTTTCTTTTTTATATTTCAAATGTTATCCCCATATCGGTTTTCCCCTTCTTGGAACCCCCCTACTCCATCCCCATTCCTCCTGCTTCTGTAAAGGTGTTCCTACACCCACCCACCCACCCACTTCTGACTCCCCACCCTCTATTCCCTTTCACTGGGGCATCTATCGAGCCTTCATAGGACCAAGGACCTCTCCTTCCATTGATGCCTCACAAGGCCATCCTCTGCTACATATGCAGCTGGAGCCATGTGTACTAATTGGTTGGTGGGTTAGTCCCTGGGTGCTCTGGGTTGTCTGGTTGGTTGATACTGTTATTCTTCCTATGAGGTTGCAAACCCCTTCAGCTCCTTCAGTCCTTTCTCTAACTTCTCCTTTGGGGAGCCCACACTCACACCAACAGTTGGCTGCAAGCATCTGCCTCTGTGTTTGTAAGGCTCTGGCAGGGCCTCTCAGGAGACAGCTATATCAGGCTCCTTTCAGCAAGCATTTCTTGACATCGACAGTAGTTTTGGACTTTGGTGACTGTATATGGGAGGAATTGTTGGATGGGACAGTTTCTGGATGGCCTTTTCTTCAGTCTTTTCTCTACACTGTATCTCTACACTTGCTCCCATGAGTATTTTGTTCCCCTTTCTAAGGAGGACCAAAACATGCACACTTTGGTCCTCCTTCTTCTTGAGCTTCATGTGGTATGTGAATTGTATCATGGATATTCGTGGCTTTTGGGGTAATATCCAGTTATCAGTGTGTACATACCATGTGCATTCTTTTGTGATTAGGTTACCACACTCAGGATGATATTTTCTAGTTCCATCCATTTGTCTAAGAATTTCATAAATTCATTGTTTTGAATAGATGAGTATTACTCCAATGTGTAAATCTACCACATTTTCTGTATTCATTTCTCTGTTGAAGGACATTTGAGTTCCTTTCAGCTTCTGGCTCTTATAAATAACATTGCTATGAACATAGTGGAGCATGTGTCCTTGTTATATTTTCAAGATCTTTTGGGTATATGCCCAGTATTGGTATAGCTGGGTCCTCAGGTAATAGTATTTCCATTTTCCTGAGGATCTGCCAGACTGATTTCTAGCATGGTTGTACCATCTTCAATCCCACCCACAATGGAAAAGTGTTCCTCTTTCTCCACATCCTTGTTAGCATCTGCTATCACCTGAGTTTTTGATCTTAGTCATTCTGTCTGGTGTGTGGTAGAATCTCAGGGCTGTTTTGATTTGCATTTCCCTGATAACTAAGGATGTTGTACATTTCTTTAGGTTCTTCTCAGCCATTCGATATTCTTTGGTTAAAAATCCTCCATTTTGCTCTGGACCCCATTTTTAATAGGCTTATTTGATTCTCTGGAGTCTAACTTCTTGAGTTCTTTGTACATCTTGAATATTAGCCCTCTATTGGATGTAGGATTAATAAAGATCTTTTCCCAATCTGTTGACTGCCATTTTGTCCTATTGTCAGTGTCCTTTGCCTTACAAAAGCATTTCAATCTTATGACGTATCTGAACACAACTACAGTTCATATATATATATGTGTGTGTGTGTGTGTGTGTGTGTGTGTGTGTGTGTATATTCAATACATCTTAAACAAAATAAACAAAACAAAACACCACTGCTAAGATACAATTCACAGACCCGTTTGAGATTTAGAAATTGGCTGGGTTCATGCTGTAGTATTGTCTAATTGTCGTTAGTTTCTAATTGTCTTTTCTTTTTAATACTTACTCCTTCCCTAGAGAACCTATTGACTGTCTTGGCTAGCTTGGCCACCCTATTCATCTTGTTCCTTCCTTCATGATTAACAAAACATTTATCCCCTTGCCTTGAGTTTCAAGTATATTCCCTCTTATCCTTCTTTGTGTCATCAGGCCAGGAAACCTGCCAGCAGACCCTGGACTGACTTGACTTTGCCTGATAGGCAGGCTGTCACAGAAGCAGGCAAAATGGTTTCTGACATCTTACTGTTTTTATTTTGTATAAGCCAAAGGTGTCGCAGCTATTGGTGCAGAAGGAGTGTGTGTCTTTTAAAAGCTGTGAATCTTACCTCTCTTCTGAAATGTGAATCCTGGCATTAATGCCCTATCTTAGGTTGATCCACCTCTGCGAGAATCTCACCTGTCTTTGACTATGATCCTCTACAATGGGGGATGTACCCCATTAGGTTACAGTTTTGAGCCGAATATGATGGAGATATGCGTGGATACTTAGAAAGGAACGGCAAGCACACTTAACCACAAGGGATAACAGGCATAATCCTATAACCATTACAGTACCCAAGGCAAGTACACTGAGAAGGTCAAATGAGCAAAAGAAGACCAGGAAGGCATGGTCTTTCTTAATTGCTCTAACTATTCAGAGGCTACCTTTGCAGCATTGAATTGTAGGGGTTTAATATCTATTAGAGTTGCACTTTTTGATGCAATTGAATTAGGTCTATGGAAATGTTAGCATCATGCCATATACCTTTAAGATGCAAACATACCCAATCCCAACCTAGCTGCTTTTCATTATACATTCAGAAGTAATGCAATCCATTGATATTCTACATGACATTCCAAATGTGATCTGACCTACATCTCCCAAACACTTTTATACCTCATATAACACATTTATCTTTTGTTTTTACTTACTATCTATATTTTCTTTCATTTCTAAGGCTAAGGTATCATTCTTAGACAATTCAT
>JAPYYD010007254.1:0-10424 GCA_028551405.1 Uromys caudimaculatus
TAGCTCCTGGATGGTTTTGTTATTTCCTTTGTCTGTTTGAATTTGTTTTCCTGTAATTCTTTAATGGATTTCTGTGTTTCCTCTTTAAGGGCTTCTAGTTCTTTACTTCTGTTCTCTTGTGTTTTTTTAAGGGTGTTATTCATTTCTTTCTTAAAGTCTTCTATCATCATCATGGGAAATGATTTTAAATCTGAGTCTTGCTTTCCTGGCGTATTGGGGACTCCAGGGCTTGCTGTGGTGGGAGAGCTGGCTTCTGATGATGCCACGTGGCCTTGGTTTCAGTTCCTTAGGTTCTTGCCCTTGCCTTTTGCCATCTTGTTAACTCTGATGTTAGCTGATCTTACTTTTTGGTTATGGCTTTTCTCACCTGCAGGCCTCTGTATCAATACTCCTTGAAGACCAGCTCTCTCTGAGAGGTGTTTTTTCCACGCTCCTGGGTGAGTAACTTTCTCCTGGAGCTCCTTGACTATGGAACCCTGGTGGCCCAGGCAGATGTCTCCTGCCGTAGCCACCGCTGTTGGGATCCAGGGGGTTTCTATGCCTGCCTACCGCAGTCCCTGTGTCTCGCAGGTTCGGGGCAGTTCCTGGTGAGCTGTGGAGCTTGTCTTGGGCCCACTCCTGGCTTTTTCAAGCTCCTGGGAGGGTATCCCTCTCCCGGCGCTAATCAGCTATGGAGCCCTGTGGCCCAGGCTGAGGTCCCCGGCCGCCCGATGGAGGCCGGAAGATCCTGTCCCTCAGTCTCTGTGGCCCGTGGAAACTGGGCGGAATCGGTGAGCACTGGGGCTCGTTTTGCCCCTACTCGGGGCTTTTCCACACTCCTGGGAGAGTAACCTTCTCCCGGCGCTGCTTGACTATGGAACCCTGGTGGCCCATGCAGATGTCTCCTGCCTCAGCAGCCGCTGTTGGGATCCAGGGGGTTTCTATGCCCACCTACCTCAGTCCCTGTGACTCGCAGGTTCGGGGGAGTTCCTGGTGATCTGTGGAGCTTGTCTTGGGCCCACTCCCGGCTTTTCCAAGCTCCTGGGAGGGTATCCCTTGGGAATTTTATTTGTGGCAGTTTTAATAGAAATGATTCAAGATTTCCTGTTGAAGATGGCAATTATATTGCACATATTTAACACTTCCTGCACTTGAATTCTTATTAAAATGAGTGAAGGTATATAATAATCTGAGCACATTCTTCACATTCATGAGCACATTCATAAGCATCAGAGAGTAGGAAAGGCTGCCAACAAGTTGAAATTTCTAAAAGACATATAAAGAATGCAATCACATACGAGGGTGCAGGGTTCATGATCTACCATTATCTTCCTATGTATGCTTGATGAAGTCAAAGGAAATAAACATTACAAGGAGGTAATTCAGTGACTAGGAAATATAAAAGGAGCTTTTAAAAATGTTTTAAAGGCAGAGATCCCTACTGTAGCGCAGACTGGCCTGGATGTCTCTATGTATTTTGAGTCAGTCTTGGACTCATGTTATTTCTCCTGCTGAGATTGCAGACAGGAGTTGCCATGCCTTGTTCTTGGTATAACCTACCTCCTCCACATCACTGTATCAACTGGCTGTGTGTCCTCAATTGTTAATTGCTGTACTTGAAGTGCCAGGTACTGGCAGGATATGCAAATGTGTGTCACATTTTCACCTGTCTAAAAAGAGGATTTTCGGAGATTATCATTTTAAAAAGCAAGCTGCTATAAGAGTCCCCAAGCTCCATCCAATGTTTGGCTGGGGCAGTCTGTATCTGTCTGAGTCAGCTGCTGGGTGGAGCCTTTCTGAGGACAGCCATGTTAGGCTCCTGTCTGCAAGTATAAAGGTGTCAGAGCACAATAGTGTCAGGGATTAGTGCTTGCCCATGGGATGGGTCTCAAGTTGGGCTGGTTATCGGTTTACTATTCCTGCAGTCTCTGCTCCATCCCCTGTTCCTGCATTTCTTGCAGACAGGATAAATTTTGGGTCAAAATCTTTGTGGGTATATTGGTGTCCCTGTAGCTCCACTGGCATTTCTATCAGACTACAGGAGGTGGCCTCTTCAGGTTCCATATCCGTACTGCTACAAGTCTCAGCTAAGATCATCCACATTGATTCTTGTGACTTTCCCTTATCCCAGGTCTCTGGCAGGTCCTAGAGATGACCTCAGTGGGAGGGAATCTGCTTAGCACCCTGATCATAAGCAGAATTTAAGAAATTATGTGTAAAAGTAAAGGTCCATACCTATTGGTGAGAAGGGTAAAGTCGTCGTCTATTTTCAATAAAATAAGAAAGACCATTTCCCATTGGACAAAATGTAAGTACCTTCTGGAGCAGAGGAAGATCCAACACTATTTAATCAGCTTCCAATCTTTTCTTTACATAGAATATCCATATTCTGTGTGGAACGTGTGGACTGCTGTGTGGACGGTCAGGCAGCAATCCTTGCAATATTATGACAGGTTTGACAAATATCTTTGCTCTATGAAACTTTTGGTCAGATGAGATAAGTCCAAAGCCCCGTTCTTCAGAGCAAACATGTCTAGAATATTAATAGCAGGAAGAAGTTTGGAAGTAATCCTAGAGGGTTGGGAATATAGAAAGCATACAAAGCCAATAGAACAAGATCTATTGACACCTTACAAGAGAGGGTAGGCCTGACTCTCCCTTGGCAAAAGGGGATTTTCCAGGTCAATATGGGCAGGAGGAGAAGGTTTTGTTGCCCCATAGACAGAGGGGAAAGACAAAATATTGATGAATAGACATGGAGTATCTGAGGCTCTCCTAGGCAGAGGGAGAGGCACTGAAGCCCCACTATGAAAGGATGATATATACAGACCTCTTAGATAGAGGGTGTGAATTTGAGGACCACTGTAACAGAAAGAGTAGTTCTGATATCTCTTTCAGATAAGGTGTCAGATGTGAGACACAGTAAAGTGGATGGTTTGAGCCCTCCTTCATAACAAAAAGAATGGTTCAGAATCTTTTGTGGTCAAAGACAGGAATTTTGAGGACTTTTTTTTGACAGAAAGTGGAGTTTGGGGCCTTGAGCAGGTAGAGATGATCTCAGGCTCTGTCAGTTGTCAAGTTAGATATTGGACCCCCTTATATACAGAGGGTACATATGATATATGATGGACATAAATTGGTGGTCTAAAGCATTGATGTTTAGGAGTTGAAGATTAAAGCTGACTTAGAGTCTGCTTAAAGTCCCAAACCTCTTTAAGGATAAGGGAGTGTCCCAGCGTACCTTGAGCAGGAGAGGTAGGACTACTTCACAGTTTAGAAGATTCCATCTTCAGTTACACCATGGTAGGCCTGCCAGCAATCTACGTTACTCATCAGTCAGAATTGTCAGTCTCTAAGTCCTCTTGAAGCTTCTCATCAGTGATATGGGTGTGTGCATGAAGGATGATGGTATAAAAAATAGATGACCTAAGTTTCAGGCTCTGTTAATGCAGAGCAGAAATAAGTTATGTCCCTTTGGTCACACAGGTATTTTCTTAGTGGCCATGGTTAGAGGGAAATGAACTAAAGTTCACCATTAGAGGGTTATGTTTGAGGCCCATGTGTGTTGAGGATGCTCTGAGGATCCTTTTATCTTGGTCTCCTTGGGAAAAATGAAAATTCTGAGATTCCAATACTAAATCTTTTATTTATTTATTTATTTTTTTACACTCCAGATTTTTTTATTCCCCCACCTGTTCACCCTCAGACTGTTCCATATCCCATACCTCCTGCTCACACCCTGTCTCCACGAGGATGTCCCTACCACCCTTAAGTTCTTCAATCCAATCTTGAAGTTGTTAGTTAGTCTAGTTCTGTGGGAGCATATCTAAGACTTGATGGAGTTATGAGCTGGAGGCATAAATTGTTCTGGTTCTAGAAGAACACATCTGAAGCCCCACTGCAACTGCAGAAATTCTGTTGCAAGTTCACTCTAAAACGTCTGTATTTGTGGCCTTCGTAGGACATTGTTGAGGTCTGAAATCCTTTGCTTATCAAGTTATATTTCTCAGGATGCCTTCAGTCATTGAGGATGTGTGTGACATCCTTGTTTTGAAATGCTAAGTTTGAGGTTCATTTGGGGAATTTGTGAATGTTTAGGTTTCCTGGTTCTCAAAGGAATGGTGTCTCAATGCTGCCTTGAACACTGGGGAGTATCTGGCATGTTAGATGTTGAGAGGGTACATCTGCAACCCCCCTGAGTCACTGGTGAATGTTGTGAGGCACTTTGGTTCTAGAAAAATAGGATTAAGGCCAGTTGGGCTATTGGGGAACATCTGAGGATCCCTGGTTCTGAATGGACAGATCAGAAGCCCCTTTGGTTCATACAGTAGTTTGAAAGATCTGTGGTTCTGAAGTGGTAGGTCTAAACCCTACTTGAGAATGACTGGATTACATTTAGCTTCCTGGTTTAGACAGAGTATGCCTGAGGGAGGCCCTTTTGAACCTTTGAGAATGATTTGTGCTCCACTTCAGGTACTGGGAAAGTGTGAGTCTTCCTGGCTTTGAAGGAATAAATCTGAAGCCCCTTTGTCAAAACATGATTTAGAGGACCCTTGGACAGAATGAGAATGAGAATGTTTCAGCTATCCCAAAACAGAAACTAAGGATACTGTTTCTTAGAGGCAGAAAGTCTGATACTTTTGGGGAAATCCAAAAGGTCAAAGAGTCTTGTGAGCAGCAGAGGAAGATCAAGTGTCAATTTGGGGAATAGAGAAAGGCTGAACATTTCCTTATCCAGTCCTCATGGGAACCTAGAGCATCCATATTATGCAGACCAGGCAGCAGTGTAAACCATCTCCAACATGCTAGGAGGCAGTTCCCAGCCAGGTCTTCTGATAAATCAGCTACCTACTTCTGAACACAAAGGATGTGGCTTCTTCATTTATGCTGGCCAAGTTTAAGGCATATATCTTGGGCTTAGGGATTTGCTGACTACTCTTAGGCTCTAAGAACTCAGGTACTAGGGTCATGTTCTTTGGACAGACATCATGAGGTCAGAAGGTCAGAATAAGACGCACTTAGTGCATTTTAGATAGAGGGAGTTGATTTGTCACCAATTAGGTCACATGAAGTAGATCTTGAGACTTACAGGTCAGAAGAAGCACATGTTATTTTCTCCATGGTGAACAAATTGTATAGCATGTTCTAGCTAAAAATTGTGAGCTACTCTTGGTCAGAAAGGGAATATGTGCCATGCATTTAGTCAGAGGATCTTATCTGATGCTTCAGATGTGCATCTGAGGGAGCTAGCAATAGAAGTTATGGGTTTGTTGATGAGAAGAAAAAGTTTAAACTCCTGTTGTTCCTATGGGGTGCATTATGGGAAAACATGAGGGTGGCTTGTAGATAAAAAGAACTGAAGATGCCATGGTAAGAGAGAGTATGACCCAGGCTCTCCTCCTGAGATGGGCTGCTTTTAAGGATACATTTAGCAGGCTGGGAAGCTCTAGTGGCTACTTGGGCAGAAGGGGTAAGTAGGAGGCTTCCTAAGGTAGAACTTGAAGTTCAGACACTCTCTTGATTGGAGGAAAAATTTCTGGATTCTCTTTTGTCAGAAGGAGCATCTCTGGGTCCCCCTTTGGTGGAGGTATGAATCCCAATAGGATACAAACCAAAGCCATGGGCTCCCATTCGGCACTAACGGAAGGTTTCTCTCCCTCTTGGACAATAAGAGCATGTTTTGAGCCTTCTTTAGTAGAAACAATGTGGCTGACATCCTATTGGGGTGATGATGAGAGTTTGACACCCCCATGGAGACTGTTTCCATCTAGAAATGACTCAAAGCATTCTTTTTCTTTCATTAAAAATACTTTTATTTTAAAAAATTCACATATTAAAATTCATTCTTTTGGTGCATAATTCTCTGAGTTTTAACAAACACATACACATTGTAACTATCAATAACACACAGAAAGTTCCTATTATTAAAAAAAAAATCCCTTGTGCCAATACTTGGTGTCTACTGCTTTTTCTGTCTTATTGCCTCATCCTTTCCAGATAACACTCAAATGGAATATAACAGTAAGCAGCCATTTGAGTCTGGCTTCTTCTACTTAGCAAAATACATTTAAGATTTATTCAAGTTGTTGCATATACGGTTCCTTAGTGTTTTATCGCTGAGTAGAATTTTGTTGTCTGGATACACCAGTTTCTATATCTCTGTACCAGTTGAAAGTTATCCTCTATTAGATTTTCTCCATTTTTAAGTGGTCTGCAGGTATAGTAAGGAGGAGGTATGTTTCCCACCTGAGAGGAAGCAGTCCCTTCTGGGAAACCTGGCTGAGAAGTGTATCCCAGGGTAACATGTGCATGAGGCTGTAACAAGGATCCTTCACTTCCCATCCCTTAAATTTTACGAAAAATTGAAACATTAATCATGTGACTTTACTCAGGACAGATTTCTATTCATTTGCTATATTACTCAAAGCATTCTTAGTCTGCAGAAGATGTTTCAATGGCTTTTGGGTATCAGGGACATTCCTCAATCTACTCCTGGTAGAAACAGTGTGTCTTTGAGTCCCAAGAAGAGAGGTGGAATGCTTGAGGCTTTCTTCATGAGAAGAAGTGTTTCCCATGCCCTCTTCTATAGAAATGGAAGATGCTATGTCCCCCTGGGGAGTTGTTTTGGGTTTCTTATCTTTTTTGGAAGGTGAAGAATTCTGAGCCCACTTTTTGACAAAGAGGATTATTTGTAATCCTTGTGTTCTAAATGAGAAGCTTGGGTGTTTTCTTGGTCAGAAAGGGCCTTTTTCAATTTGATGTGGTAGATTTGTATAGTCTATGGATGCTTTGAGGAGATGGGGGATTTTTGAGGCCCTCCTCATGAGATTGTGAGGATCTCTGGCCTCCTTTGGTCGAAGCAGATGTGGTGAGGCACCTGTTTGTCTCATTTTAAGCTTTGCACTGCTTTGTCAGATTTAGAAGCCTTCTCCCAGTTTTGGAAGAATGGCAAAGTTTTGACCCTTCCTCTGATGGCAGAGATTTGAGGACTGCTTGGTCTAAAGAGGCATGTCTTGATCTTGTTTTCTTCAATTTAGAATGTTTGGAGCCACCTTGTGGAGAGTGAGAGTATCTGAGACCGTCTATAGGAGGGGCACTAGATATGAAGCTTGATTCTGATGATTTGGGCTGGGCGGGTACACTCCTTTGAGGAGGAATGGTAGGATGAGTCCTTACTTGGAAGATGTAAGTCTACTTTTGGCAGTAGGCATGCATTTTAAGCCATGAAGTTCTGAAAGGGAATACCTGATAACCCCTTCAGGAAATGGGGGCATATCTCAATATCCTTTGTACAGAATTGAAAAGTCTAGGGCTTTTCTTGGGACTAGGGGAATATCTCTGGCATTCTTCATAAGAAGGGATAGGAATAAATTTACCATGTGCACAAAGGGACTGTCCTGGAAACTGTTGAAAAGGTAGGTCTCACAGTCTCATGGGTAGATGGCATAGGTTCTAGAGGATGATGTCAGGTTTAGAAAGTTCCAGGGTTTCCTGGAGTGATGTTGGTGCTCCCAGAATCCCTTATTCAGTTACTGAAGGGCCCAGAGCACCTTCATTAGATTTCAAAAGCCCCAGTTCCTCTGGCAAAGATTCTAGAGTTCTTGACACAGATTCTGAAATCTGAGAAATAGAGTGGGCAGATAGATGGCAGAGGTTCTGCTGCCTCTGGACTAAATGCTGAAGGAGGTGGAAATCCAAGAAATCTTGTGCAGGTGATGAAAGTTCTATAATTTCTTGGGTGACAGATGAGAATTCCAGACTGCTTTGTGTACCCGGCAATGTTTCTAGTGTCCCCTTGGGCAGATTCAGAAAATGCAAGATTTTCTGGGTAAGATGGTGAATTTTCTAAAGCCTCTTGGTCCATACAAGAGGCTGGGGACTCCTGTGATGAAAAAGGGTCTGGAGACCATTGAAGAGATGGTGCCTGTACAAGAGAGCCTTGTGATGATATACACAGTCCCAGTGCCTCTTGTGAATTCAATGAATTTCCCACATATCTTTTCTGGAGTGGTGAATCTTCTTGTGAACTAGAAGACACATCATAATAACCTTGTTATGAGAGGAAAGATACCACATTCCCAGATGCAGATGGAGTGGGTCTCAGAGACTAACCCTAACCTTAACCCTAACCCTAACCCTATAGAACCTGGAGCAAATTGAGAAGATTCCGCAATATTGCTCACACAAGGCAAATGCCCCAAGGTACTCTGGATATGCTTGTAGTATCCCAAAATACCTGTGTAATATGTTGATGTTTCTAGAGTCCTTTGATTGGAGAACAGAGAAGCATGCACAGGCAAAGTTCCCTCTGTAGCATTGAAAAGTTTCTTGTGATTTTGAGAGGGTAGCAAAGTTCCCAGCATCCCTGGAGTAGATAGAGGATGCTCCTGATCACCTAGTCCACACAGGGAATGTCCTACATCTGGTGGTGGAGACAGAAAGGATTCTTGAGATTGCTGGATAGATATTAAATGTGCAGTAGCCCATGGGGAAGGTGGCGAACATTGAACAACAATTTGGGCAGATGAAGAACATCTCAGAGCTGCTTAGGAAGAAGTTGGATAATTCAAAATCTTTTGAACAGATAACACGTTTGGTACAGATTCTTGTCCAGATGTGGACAGTTTTTGAGACCCCTGGGCAGATCAGGAATGCCCTAAAGACCCTTGAGAATATAAGCAACATTCTAGAATTCCTTGTGCTGATAAGGACATCCTCAGAGACCTCTGACCAGATGTTAAAATCCTAAGAGTACCTGGCTATTTTGTGTAGACCACAGAGGTTCTGTAGTTGGTGGCAAAGGTCCTATATTCTGTTTTGCATATGTGAAGTGTACCAGAATGGCTTGTGCAGATAAGAAATGCCCCCTTGCCCTGAACTGAGGGGGACTATCCTGCAGTCACTTGTTTGGATTTGGACATTTTAACAGTCCCTTCCGGTGATAGTCAAGCTCCTGTAGCCCCTTGATTGGATGAAGAAGATGATGGAGTCACCTGTGGTAAATCAGAAATACCTAGATGCCTGGTAGCCGATTGGAAATGCCTGATTTCCACTGGGGATATGGAGATGTTCATATGTTTCTGAAACTGCCAGGGAAAGTGCTAAATGCAGTAGAGCCCCATCATCAGATCCTGATATATTTCATTGTCTTGGCTGACATGGAAAATTTTAGAGGTCCCTGGGTTGAGTGCAAAGATGCTAGATAACCTTGGACTGATAGGAAAGTGTCTCTACTTCCTTGAGTAGAAGATGAATGTCTATCAGGGTCTGCAGATGATTGTGGCAATGCTCCTACAGTCTCTGGAGTAGATTGAGAATATTGCACATCCTCCCTCACACATGGCAAATGCCCCAAGGTATGCTGAGTGCATTTGTATGGTCCCCAAATCTCTGTAGAATATGTTGAAATTTCTAGAGTCTTTTGGTTGGAAAACAAAGAAGTATGAAAAGGCAAGGTTTCCTAGGTAGCCCTGGAAATTTCCTTGGGTTTTTGAGAGGATAAAAAAGGTCCTAGATGGCCGGGAGTAGATAGAGGATGCTCTTGAGCACCCTGTGCATGGCAGATTATCCTATACCTGCTGGTGAAGACAATAACAATTCTTTTTGTTTTGTTTTTTTGTTTTGTTTTTTTTCAAAACAACTTTTTAAAAAAATTTATTTATTTATTTATTTTTGATAGTTTATTTACATTTCCAATGTTTCCCCTTTTCTGGGTCTCCTTTGAAAACCCCTATCCCCTCCCCCTCCACGCCTCTGTGAGGGAATTCCTCCTCCCACCTACCCACCCACCCATCCCCCTATTCCCACCTTGACATTCCCCTTTACTGGGGCCTCTAGCACCCTCAGGCCCAAGGGCCTCTCCTTTCTCCCTGATGGCCATCGAGGTCATCCTCTGCCACATATGTAGTCTGAACCATGGGTCAAGAGATGTGTATTCTTTGGTTGGTGGTCCGAACTCCAGGACAACCAGGGGGGGTTTCAGGCCCATTGACAATCTTGCTCCCTCCATGGGGCTACAAATACCCTCAGCTCCTTCAGAGCTTTCTCCAACCCATCCATCTGGGACCTCACTCTCAGTCCAGCAGTTACTGTTAAGTGAAACTTGGACATTCTGAACTTTTGGGCTAATATCCACTTATCAGTGAGTACATACCATGTTCGATTTTTTTTTGTGACTGAGTTACCTCGCTCAGGATGATATTTTCAAGTTCCATCCATTTACCTGCAAATTTCATTAAGTCATTGTTTTTTATAGCTGAGTAGTACTCCATTGTGTAAATGTACCACATTTTCTGTATCCATTCCTCTGATGAGGGACATCTGGATTGTTTCCAGCTTCTGGCTATTATAAATATGGCTGCTATGAACATAGTGGAGCATGTATCTTTGTTACATGTTGGGGCATCTTCTGGGTATATACCCAGGAGAGGTATAGCTGGGTCCTC